>CBVK0100465304.1:0-17441 GCA_900067695.1 Picea abies | reverse complement strand
TGCTTCCAATGAATGTAATTCTTCAAGACATATAAGAAAAAGCAATCCGTGGTTTTCTCCCACTTTGGGTTTCCACGTAAAACACTGGTGTAACTGTGTATGTGTATGATTGTTCATTTTTTCATTGCTTATTTACTCTGCAGTTATTGGATGATAATTCTACATTGATATAACACTTGGATTATATGGTTAAAAATAATTAAATTGCTCTATTATTGATTCACCCCCCTCTCAGTAATCCAACAACAATGTGCTAGGAATCTTCATTGTTTCAAGCTTGTTCCTTTGACATATAATTCTTTATGTTGCCCCAAAATAATGAGTGCTTAACCCTTTCGTATGTTTTTTGAAAACACGAGTGACCCATGGTGGAGAGGAATGCATTTATGCTAACACCCATTGTTTTAAAGCAAAGTGATTCATCAAAAAAATACTCCTTTTATACCTCAAGGTGTCATGCTACCAAGTATAGCCTATAAGAGGATTTGGGGCCTCTTGTGGCTATTGGATGATTTGGAGAAATTCAACATTATCTATCCATTCTTGGAGGACCTTGACAATCCAATATAGTGTTGGTAAAGATAAGACAAATAGGGAACCTTCCTCCTCATATTTCCTTGACAATGCATTAACCACCACATTCTCTATGTTCTTATTATAAATGCTCTCATTGTCATATAATAACATCTTGGTGTCCTTGTGTTGCTTAGATGAAGACAAACCCTTTGTTCCAAAAAATACTTTAAGCTCCAATGGTTTGTTTTGATTTGAAACAACCTTCCAATTAGGTAAGGGAGCCACACACCCATTGCATGAAGGATGGCCATCATATTTCTCATATGTAGATTTGCTGTTAGGATATTTAGACACTTAGGAGATAGTTAAGATCAACTTGGTCTAATGTATCTTTAGGTAAAAGTGTGTTTCTTTAGTATGCATTAATTTGAATTTGTAGTTATGTAATATGATGGTCATGATATGTTCTATATATAAAGTGATCCGACGACTCATATTAACCTTGATACTAACAACTATATTGATTTCTAGATTAACACTTGATTCATCCATGATATCTATTTAAAGAGAATGGAGGGTAATTTGTTGAAGATCAATTGTGAGATACTCTTATGTAAAATATTTTTCTTTTGCATTAACATATTTCCTCAAGTGGTCGCATTGGTTGGGGCCATGAACTGTTTCCCTCTGAGATTTTTAACTACATAAAAACACTAGTGTACCAATCTTTGATATGGTTGCATGTGAAGTTGCTTAAGGTGTTTGTCCTATGTGGAAATACCCTATTTTTTCAAACATGGTATCCGAGCTCTTATGAATACCCACTCCCATTGTTGATCAAGATCCTAAACCTATGTCGCTTCATGCATCAAAATATTTTTGGGTTCTGCTATTTTTGTACATTTTGGGATGAGCAGGCTATTCCATTATGTTTGGAGTGCAACTTTTGTTGATGTTTGTAGCATCAGACAGGTATTTGCGCACAGGTCTAAGTGTCTAGACGCGTGGAAGTCGTCCAAAGACTTCTACCTTAATAATTTACTTTAATTAAATGAATTATTAAAGTTCAGTTCTTTTATTAATTAATTGAGTTATTTAAGGAAATATTAAAAGTAATTAGCATTTAATCTTAGTCATTGAGCTCAAGTGAGGCGATAAGTAATCTCAACCGTCAATCACTTTGGATACTAGGGTTAGGTCATAGCTCAATATTATAATAGCAAGGCTAGGGTGAAGGAGAAGACACTTTCACATAGAGATAACAAAGAAAGACTTTTGCTAGTGTGGAGTCATTCGAGAGTGTAGAAGCAAAGGAATTTTGCTTACACTTGAGAGAGAAAAGAAGGAATTTTTCTCAAGGATTGGATCACAGAGGAATGTGATTCAATGATATCTTGGATAGGTGGAGAAGGAATTCCATCTAGAGATCAAGTCAAGGAGAAGAGAGAACATAGGAAACTGCAAGTGGGTTTCAACAAATCGAAGCCACAGGAAAGGATTGCACCATACAAAGTTTTCTGTACAGCCCTTGAGGTCATGTACAAAGGTTTCATTGGAGATAGGCGCATATATGTAGTGCGTACACCTTGAAAAGCATGCTATTTCTAGGTCATATAAGAAAGAAAGCTTTGCCAGGTTTGTTTGTAGTTGTATTTTTCTCAGTGGGCCATTATCCTCTTTATGGGAGCCTTGATTTTGTCATAATAAAATCATCTTAGTACTGGTTTTCCTTCCAGGGTTTTTCCAAGGGTATCTACCAAAACATATTGGTGTTTATGTCTGCATGATTTGGTTTCCATATTTGCTTCCACTATATTTATTTGAGTTGAATATTCCAACAGTGTATTTTTGTTTTGTGAGCTGCTAATCTTATTTGCAGTGAGGAAATCAATAGATAAAAAGATACCTAGGTGTCATAGTAAATATTCCAACATGGGATCATAACAACCACTCTTAGAGGGAGCCAATCTCAGGTTTCACAACGACAGATCTGTTAGATCTAAGTGAGCAGGAGATATATCTAGTTTATATCGAGGGTTATAGTAACAAATTTATTGGATCATGAGTGCCGCGGTGGGTCTTTGAAGGACCAAGCACAAATCCACTATATTTTGCAGCAGATCTATCATATCTACAGGATATCTTAACAGATCTATAAACCAATAGGCATAAATTGAATAAAAAATTTCTGGGAAATAACCATACAGAGGTAAAACTTGGTTTTGCAGGAGTACAAAGCTGTACACGGGTTGCAGTGGTAATAATTGCGTACATACACGGGTTCCAATAAGGAAAGTCACGTACATACACAATGTTGTTTTACTCTTTCTTACTCTTTTGTCTGAGTTTATTGACCCAAGGTTCATGTATGTTCAGGTTTCCAACAAAGCCTCTAAAACTATTGGCCCTCCTGGTAAACTAGATTGCAACACAACACATAGAATACACTACGTAGTCTCACCCGAGATAGATTTAATGGGTGGCTATAAGACTCAAGTGTTTGCAACCTGGGATTGAGTGTGAGATAAGAGAGCTATATATTGAACCATTTATTATAACTTGTAAACACAGTATACTGCTATTGACGAATAAGCAGGAAATATAACAACTCATTAATTCAACATAATAATAATTGATGAAGACGATAAATATATGCATTCATTCATCACATAACACAAATGTTATCGTGGTTCACCCCCTCCTGGGATATGTCCACAAATATTTGTCTCTCAACTCTTTTATTATAGTATTTCTGCATCTACAACACCGCGCACTTACAACCCTTCACAGCCAGGTAAGATCTATATGAGGTAGACTAGATCGCACTAGGCTCCCCAACATGTGATCTAACCCTCAAGATATTCCCTCCTTCGTCCCCTCTAGCTCAACAACTTATACAAAATATATCATACAAACACAACATTACATATCACATCAACTCATGCATAGCTAAAAACAACAACAACAATAATCCCCATGATACCTAAGTATATCTCCGAACCAACCCATTATGATACCTAAGTATCTATATTTATACATTTCCGGCTCTTCATCCATTTACAATACCTTACCAAAACCCTAATCCTACCGTCATTAGGTCTTCCCTCGCATGCACGTGTGCTTTTCTTCCTTCCAGCTGTCGCTTTCCTCATGCATGTTTTTTTCCCCAAAAACACCTTGATTTTCCACTTTAGCCTACCTCCAACAGGCCCCCCAACATTGACATGTGGCTAGTCCTGAGACACCTAACCCTTGCGTGCTTCCTCGATCTCCTTGGTGATAACCTGGAACTTTTCCTGAAGCTCTGCTACCCGTGTCTGCGCCTGCACAGTCTTCTCCTTTAGTGTGTCCACTATCTAGACAACAATTTCATCACTGATCAATTCCACACACTCTGCCTAGGTCTGTGCTATATGTGCCTTGGATTCCTCTACTTGTGCTAGGAATTCTGCTACCCACTCTTGCAATGGTTCCATTTGAACCTGTCGCTCCTGTTTCTGTGTTTGTGTAGTAGTTAGCTTTGCCTGTAATTTCTTCATGTCCTGCACCCCTTTGATGTGTTCTGTGATCATAATTGTCTTCTACCTCTTCTTGAGGTCTTGGATCACTGTGTTGATCCTTTATTCTTCCATGTCCCACTTTTGAACCTACTGATCCTTCTCTAACTTAGTCCATAGCTATGATGCTTTATCGAACAAGTCAGCTGCTGTGCTGACTTGTTTCTCTATCTCCTGCAGCTATGCTATTTCTTCCTTCTTCCTTTTCTCCTTCACTGATGGTGGTGTTCTTGGTGTGAGTTGCTCCTGGAGATTCTCTATCTCCTTCTGATATTGATCAATTGCCTGCACAATCTGATAAATATTTTCTAATGCTGTGATTTCATCTCTCTGCGTGGCCTATGGAATCTTCTCGTAAGTTCTGCTCCAATCCTTTTATGTGATCTCTTTCATCCCGGGTCTCTAACTTATCCTTCTCATAGAATATTTCTAGCGTGTCTCATTTTTCTATTTCCTTTTTCAATTCGACTAAGTCTTTGTGTGCGTGAGACTGTACCTCGTGGTTTATGATAACCTGCAACTTGTGTAGTGCCCTGGATGACATCCATGTCAACACCAGTTGAATTTGGATTAAATCCTTCAAGGGTGTCTGCGCCACGATCTTGTCCATGCACAACATGTTGGGTGTGATGTGGAATGTTGCGTTCAATTGAAGTATTGGATGGACCAGATCTCGTTCTTCTTCTTCCACCCTTTCCTCTATCTGCAGTGCTGATGACTCTGTTCTCCTGCTACTACCTGCTATCTGTAATTCTTCAATTTGCTTGAGGAATTGCCGTATGTCAGCTAGCTCCTCTTGAATCCTATCTTTGTGGTGTGCAACATGGTCAAAATCCTCAACTAGACAGTCCTGGACCATTCGGGCTATCATATCTCCATCGTCATCCATGATATTATACTTTAGGGCTGTTCTTTGTGCCTTCGTTTTCTTGCACGTGCCTCTTGTCTATGTGGTTGTCCTCTTTTTCCCCCCTGGTTCCTATGGGTTGGGACTTGCTGCGGTCTCTTGCATGGGATCGACCTGTTTCTGCAGCTCCTTGGCTGACTGCATCTTATCCTTTGGCCCATTCTGGGTCCCTGTCTTTGTTAGCCCTTTGTTTGTATGTGTTGGTTTTCCCTGGCCCATTCTTCATCTCTTGGGCACTGGGATTTCCTTTGGCTGTGTTTCTCCCTGCCCTACCTCTTCTTTTGCTGTTCTTTCTGGCAATTCCTGGGTGAGGATTGGAATATTTCACTCGTCGTCCCATTCACTAGTGACCATGTCTATGTCTCCCTCTATGATACAGTAACACATCTGTAGCCATTGTTTATCGGGATCCTTCCTCACCTGCATCCACATTGTGTGTCATGTGGCCTGGAAGTTGGTGATGTATTTATACCGTTCGACAACCTGTGAAGTGATCCTCCACATGTTGGAGATGTATTTCAGCAGGTCGCGTAGGTATCCTTAAAATATGGATTTGTTAATCCTTTTGTGCTTAACATCCGATGTGGCTCTCAGCAACAAGTATCTTTCTCCTTGGTTCGGTTTGGGTCTGGTACAAAAAGTTACATACCTTGGTTCCTTCCAGCCCATAAAGGCTATTAGCGTGATCTGCCATGAATAATGAAACTCTGTTCCTAGGTCCTGCACATCTTTGCAGTCATCCAGGAATAAGTTCAAGAGATACGGTGCCCAGCTCATTGTGGTGCCCTCTGGGCACTAAGTTGCAACTGCGACAACCCCAGCTGGAACTTCCTCCCTCTGACATTTTCTCAACAACTTACAGGCTAAGATTTTTGCGCCCAATTGTGTTGTAGAATCATTGATCCTCTTGATAATGATCCCTTTTCTCCCCCTACCGGTGCCATACTTTTTCTTCATCTCTTCTGCTAGTGCCTTCTCCCTGGATTTTTCATCTAGAAACTCTGCGGGATCCATGCCCCGAGATGGAAATATTGTTATGCTCACGATAATCTCTATGTCTATTGAGACGATATTATCCAACCAAATGTGTCCACCATGTGTGACTGCTAACAATTGTTTGATGCATGCAGTAGCGTACTGACCTCTACAAAAATGTGCTAAGTCCAACAGACCTAAAATCCCTATTTTCTGCAACCGTGTTGCCCATTGGAGTGGCCGATCAATCGGTTCCCCAAACTGATTTGTGCCCATTGTCTCCATGTACACTCTCTTTGCAAGTTCTGGAAACTTGTCTGCGTCTTCTATGACGTGGTCTGAGTATTTGAGCTTCCCTATATGACCCAACAGGTCTGGTCCTACCTATACCCCATCTGGTATACATGGTAGAATGATTGCTGCGAGGGGTTGCTTGCGAGGTGACTTGGGTACCTGCAACTTTTCTTTCTTCGACGATGGTGGTTGGCTCGAAGTTCCAGCGGCTTCCGGTTGTTCCTTAGGATACCATTCCGACCAACCTGTGACATCTTCAACCGTTCCTTTTGGTGGGTGGTCTGATATGGTTGTTTGAGACTCATTTGGCTCAACTGCTTCTTCCCGATTTGGCACCATTCCATTGACTTTCAGAGTTGCTTCGACGTTCTCTGGTTGCACCTCCTTCAGGGTTTCTGTGTTCTGGTTCTACGACTCCTGTACTTCTGTTGGTATATCTATATTCGTGCCCTCTGGTGATTGCTATTGGGTTTCTTCTAGTATAGGTGTAGGGTTCACCAGTGCTATTTATGGAGATGAGATTTCGTCAACATTGACGATCTTTGACGACTACTGTTCACCTTATTCCGCCTGTAGTCGTGACCTTATCTGAACTCTGGTTTTTTTGGTGGTCTGGCTCCCTTCTGCTTGCTTTAACAGTGCCATGGTGGTAAATGTCGAACATTTGTTGGGTTTGACTGGTCTCCATGACTTCTGTGAACGTGACTTTGTGCTCCTTAACCTTTATCGCTCTCTGTCTATTCTCTTTTCGCAAATAGACTCTTGTTGACGAGTGAAATTGACTGCTCATCAACTAGAGGAGTGAATCCAGTCCGAGGTTGTCTAATTAACCCAAGCCATTTGGATTGATCCACTCCGACGGGTTTAGCGGCTTCGTTAGCCGATCTAAGTCCTAAGAAAGCTAAAAACAAAACTAAAGAAAATAAGATAACTTAACTCGCTGAAAATTATATACAGATCTAATATATATCTATAGTTTACTAAATAATGTTTATAACATAAATATACTTATTGTATGTATACTAAATGGATTTATTTCTAATATATGTATAACATTTACAGAATGCAAATTTTAATCTAAATCTGTGAAAATCGAATATGGATTGATTTATTAAACAATAGCAAAGCTATCATTCAATCTTTTTGATATATATATATATATATTTTTTTATAATGTTTATAAACAAGAAATGAAAAATCAAACTGTCTAATTGAAAACAAAGATAATAAATAGTAGAATATGTTTAGACTGCAGGAAATTTCTGTATTAAACTAATGAAATAAAACTCACAAACTAACATGTAATCGCATCTCATAATCGTCCTGTATATAGCATCCAATCTTGCTGTTTGATGAGGCAAACCCACAACTGGTCCTACAAATGCTTATCGTAAACGTGAAGTAGTAATGATTGAATCCAAATGATAGAACATAAAGGAGATATAGTAACAACAATTTTATAATTTCACAAGTGGCCACATTGAGATAGATCCTGCTGTGAAAAATTGTGTATAAGTGTTCAACGAATGATGAAGATGAATCTCCTAATCTCAAGTTTGAACAGAATAATTACTGTGTGTTAAATATAGGACATAAAATATGGATACCATATAAATTTTATCACATCAATCTGCAATAAACCACAATAGCTAAAGAAATCACGATCTAACTACAAATCGAAATAATCATAACTTGTATAAGAACACGATATAGAGAAGCTAAAGCTGTGCAAATATCATATTCCATTCAAGTCTGTAAATCATAAATCCATAGTTTTTTCCCCAGGCAGAGATCATCTCAATTTTACAAAACAACATACTTATATAGGTTACAAGAACAAAACGTTTCCTGTTGATAACATCCAATCTGTTCCAAAAAATGTGGGGGATGCAACCTCCCAGATTCTACTTGATACCAAAAACTAACAGCCTATTCTATTTAAAAACATAAAGATAGTATGATGAGAGATGCCAACAGTGCTTCAAATCTCCTTAGAAATCATAGGTTCCTGAAAACAAATAAGAATAAAAGATTTCAGATGTATTTTTAGTTATCAAAACAAGTAATTCAAAATTTTCTAACTAGCGACAAAATCTCACGATTCTGTAGCTAGTTATAATTATACCTAGAATCACACTTTATTCAATCAATCAAAACCAACTAAAAAGTAATCTGTGCAAACAAATCGTGTATCCTAATTTGAAAAAGACAACATCATACTAAACTTATTTAAAAAAAAATCATACCTCAAATTAAGGGATTCGAACTAATCAAGCAATATTTGAATTTACTATTGCAGTAATTGCTTCCACGTTCTTAAAAACAACAGATCCTGTGGTTTTTTGGCGTTTGTATTTGGTTTGAGCTACGGATTGGAGTCTTCTATTCTCCTTCGTTAGCGAATTCACTTGGTCTTCCAAGGATTTAAGCTGAGACTGAAGTAAAGGCACATCTTTGTAATACCTATCGATCCAGGATCGACATTCATTACAATGCGACTGTATAGACTGTGTATCGACACTGATGGTATTAACATGTGGGGAATCTTCCATTGGACCTGTAGGTTCATTACTGAGTTTGATTCCAGGGAAATCAGGATTGTCCTTTAGACACGGTGGAAGGTCAGTAACATAATTGTAGGGTTTGTCAGAGCAAAGTCCATATGAATATGGATACTCTTCGGCCAAGAATCTTTCAATTTCCGAATTGGAATCCTCACTTACCACAATTTTGTTTTGGTCTGCACAGGGCTTGGGTTTATTTCGAGCACATCGTGAAACCCAATGAGTGGCCTTTTTATTCTTATAATTGACATTGATACTGCCTTTACACTTTTTCCTTGTGGATTTTTCAACAGTCTTAACACAACCCTTAGGATACGAATCCGGTTGAGTGTCAGGTTGGGTAGAATCAAGATAGGTTGAGGGTTCCAAATTAGAAATAGGATCACATGGAAAGAGTGAAGGAGGAGATATGGTAGGTTTCACGAGGGTTTCTGTGACGACAGGCTTGTCAACCTGTCCCAACTCACTACTACCAAAACCATTTCGTAACAGAAAAGCATACCAACAATCATTGTTTAATTTCAATTGATGTATAATAATAATCTTGATTAAACAATGGTGGAACAAACTAGAATCACACTTCTGCCTCTTAAACCGCTTTCCCATCTTTTATAGACTTCGAAGGAGGAAATAGGGCATGTTTAGGGGGAAATCGATAAAACTCATAAGCAATCGGAAGTGATACAAGAAAACCAACCCATATCTCCCCTCACAAGTAATGAACTGTTTCACAATAGCTAATAGATCATGCCATCTAGGTTTTAAAGCTGAGACAGGCATACCTCGGTCGCAGCTGGTAATTCTCCTTGAGGTGAACAACAATGACTAGGGAACCTCTTCAACCTTCGAGTTTTTGAACCATTTTTTCCCTACAGCTGATAGACTAGTAGCTTGGATTATAAAATATTCATTTAACTCAAGCTGGATGTCTCCTATTTTTGCTCTGCAACCGTCGAATGTCAACGCGAATTCTTGAGCAACTCTTAGATTAAAACCCTCAAACTTTTCAATAAACACACGCCATCCATTCCTTTCTAAGTCATCTCTGGCATTGTCAAATGATAACAAGGTATGGATGCCATTGGGTTCAATCCTCACCACAGGAGCCATGGCTAACATAAAGTAACCAACATGGGAATCGAAGGTAGGGTTTGATAGAAAAAACACAGAGCCATAGCCCCGAGTTTCCTCGATGCAATGCAAAGACAACTTGAAATGGTAGGCAGGAGCGTTAATTACCATGCATGTGAAAGAGGTCATGTAGATCGAGGCCATGTAGATTAACAATATTGCGCTATACTTAAAATAACACCTTGGCACATTAGTACGCATAAGGATCAGAGAAGTTGAAGACAATAGTATGCATATCCACAACTTGATCACAAAGATTAATGTATCAAATAGACATCGAACCATTAAAATTTTTTATGAATCAAAACCCCATTGATATTAAGCGAACACTAAAAGAGTAGAGGTTTTATACTTATGTAACCAAGGAATGACTAGAGTCTAGGACCAAAGAGTTATAAACTAGGAAAATCATCAAGTTCATAGTGAAAGACGACAATTCAACAATAGACCATATGAACAGTTATCCTTTGATCAAAAATCAAAATCAAGTGTGAATTCTAGCTGTGAGTTTTCATGCTTACAGTAATGAAAAAAAAAATCGAAAAGCAGGTATGTAGAAAGAGACAAGTGACAAGTGTTGTTTAGTGAGAAAGGTCATGACGAGTAACGAGAATTTAAAGACCCTGTGTAGGCAACTTGTAAAAACAGAGATTATATTATTGCTGCCAACAACTCTTTGTTCCCACATCCATGTGCTCTATGGGATACACATGAAGCTTGTTGAGGAAGCTTCCTTAATTATGGGTTCAATGCACCTATGACGGTTTCGTACTTTCCATTACTCTGCCTTTTCACCTCTAGTTGGCGTGATTAATGTGGCATCCCATCGGTCCTTTCTGTCCTTTAATTCCACCTAACGCTGTCTTGTCGTACTGCTTTTGCCTAATTTCCTTTTCCCTATTGTTTCCCTTTGTACATGACCATTGTCCCTCTCCTCGCCGAGTTTATGTTTCTAAGTGTGCGTGCCCTTTTTGTCTTTCGGCGCACTACGCCTCTATTGGTAGTATTTACATTTTTTTTTTTTTACTGCGCAGTGGGTGGTTGACTATCCTTGTACAACTTTAGTCGGCTCCCATTGATCATCCCTCTGAGTTATGTGCCTCATAAGTTTCTTAACTATAAAACTCCTCCATCTATGACATATTGTACTTCATATGGTCCTAGCCAGTGCATTATTAGCTTTCCTGGGTGTTGAAGCGATTTGCTGTCATACATCAGTACTATATCTCCTTCCTTGAAAGTTTTCTTCTTTATGTGTCTATCATGCCAAGATTTGTCCCTTGCTTTCTGAACTTCTTGGTGGAATGCTAAGATCCGATCTTCCTCGATGGTCATTAACTGATTCAATCTCTCCTATACTATGCCTCGTTCTGTCATTTGTGTAATTTATACTACGCACAATCTTGGTACTAAAAATTCTAATGGCACCACTGCTTCTTCACCATAAACCAGTTTAAATTATGTGTGTCCTATCAAATTTTTGCACATAGTCCTGTAGGCCCATAATATTGCTAGTACTTTGAGGTCCCAATCATCCCTGTTGACATTACAGATCTTTGTCAGCGTGTTCTCCATATTTTTTTCAATGCTTGCACTGTGCCATTTGCATGTGTGTGATATAGTGTGCTCTTCTGATGATGGACTTCAAACTCTTCAGTCATAGCGCTGATGGTGTTTTTTATGAAGTGCGTGCCTTGGTCGCTCATCAAAATTCTTGGGCATCCAAATCGAGTGATTACTTTCTCAAATAAAAAATGCACTTCTGTTTCTATGCTGCAATCCTTCACTGGTGCGGCTTCCACCCATCTTGTTAGGTACTCCATTGCAGTGATAATGTACCTTGCTCCTGTTCTTTTTTCTGGTGGGTTGATTGGTTCCACAAAGTATATTTCCCACTTATCAAATGCCTGGAGTGTTACCTTTGGTAATAATGGAATCTTTTCCCTCCTATTGGGTTTGCCTACCCTTTGATAGACATCACATCTTTGACAATACTCCTTCGAGTCTCTGTGAATCGTTGGCCACCATAGTCTTGCGCGTAATACCTTCTACGCAGTAGATTTACCTACGTAATGTCCTCCTGCTATTCCCTCATGGGCTTCTGCTAAAAATCATGGTATTTTGTGTTCTAACACATACCTTCGCAAGATGTTATCTACGTCCATTTTGTATAGGTGTATTGCAATTAGTTGATAGTCGACGCGCGGACTACCATGTTTTTCTTCTGCGCGGTGCTATATTCTTGCGACGTAGTACCCATTCTCAAGTACTAAATGATATCTGTGAAGTATTCATCAACGATCTGGATTGAGAATAACTGTGCATCCAAATAGTTGTCTTCTAAATTCGTAGGTTCTTCTCCATTATGACCCTTGTTGCCTGGCTTGGTGATTACTTCAAAGTCAAATTCTTGAAACAATAGTAACCATCGACATATTATCCCTCCCAACATTGGCTTGTTGACTAGGTATTTTAGGGCTGAGTGATATGTGAACATCTTAAACTGTTTTCCCAATAAGTAGTATATGAACTTTTGCAGTGCATAGACCATAGCTAGGCCTTATCTTTTTGTCATGTTATAGTTCTGTTCTGATTCTGATAACTTTCTTCTCACAAATGCTATCAGGTGATCCAAGTCTCCTGCTCCTGGTTGCACCAAGATAACTCCAAGTTCTATGGATGATGCATCTACATGGACGTGGAACATCTTCTCCCAGTCTAGAAAGACTAATATTGGTGCAGTGACCATATTTTCCTTTAGGGTATCCAGACCATGTTGGCATTCGTCTTTCCACTGAAACTTTGTGTTCTTTCTTAGCATATTTTCCATTGGTGCAGTAATCTATGCATATCCTTTGATAAATTTCTTGTAGTATCCTATGTGTCCCAACGTTGCTCTTAGTTGACAGACTATTTTTGGTGGTGGTAAGTTAACAATTACTGCAATCTTTGCAGGATCTATGACTAAACCTTGTTTGCATACTATATGGCCCAATAGTATCCCAAACGATTTTCAAAATATGCATTTCTTTATGTTTAATGATATCTGACACTGTCTACATCTTTCAAACATTAGGCGTAAGAATTCTACATGTTCTTTCAACAAATTGTAGACTGTCCAATCATCCAAATATACTTCGAGAAATTGGTAGATGAATTCCTTAAACGCAACAATGACTACTATGGAAAATATTGCTGGTGCATTCTTATGTCCAAACGACATGACTGTGTACTAATAAGATCCCCATTATGTCACAAACATGGTCTTGTATTTGTCTTCTTGTGTTATCTTGATTTGATGGTAGCCTGAGAATCCATTAGTGAATGAGTAATGTTCATTTCCTCCTACGTTTTCTAACAATTCATCTATGAAAGGTGGGAATGGGCCATGTAGGCATGCATCATTCAACTTCCTCATGTCGATGCATATTAATATCCCTCCTTGTTTCTTGTCCTGTACGACCATCGAGCTTATCCATTATTTCTTCGACCGGTTCTATGATTCCAGCTTCGATCATCTCATCGATCTCAGCTTTGAATTTCTTCTTATATATTGGGTTTAGTCTATATGGTTGATGTCTGATCGATCTCGCTTTAGGTCTGAGTGGTATCTTCATTTCTCCTAACTCTCCAGCTATACCCTTCATTTCTGTAAATGTTGTGGGAAACAAGTTGTTGTACTCGTGCAATAAATCTGTTATGGTTTTTACTATTTGCTCATCCCAGTAATCTCCAATGATGGCCATCTTGGGATTCTCAACTGTCCCATTGTTGAATTTATTTACTTTGTTTGGCATGAAAATGACTTCTAATTCTATGGGTGGACCTTCCACATCTGTTTCTCCTTCTTCTTCTTCAATCTAAATATTGCACGGATTGTCTTCATTTGGTTCTTCCTCTTGTACATGGTAACATGACAACAATTCATTGACTATTTGTCTATTCTGCTATTGTTCTTATGTGATAAGTTCTATTTCTGGTTATTTGATGAATATCACTCCTCTTTTATTTTTAAGAGAGACATCTATGTTAGGGTTCTCATGCTCGAATGAGAAAGTGACTGTGAAATTATGTTGCAATGTCATCCAGGTTGTAGTTCCTTTGCGCAATTCCTAGTCTATATACCAGTTCACTAGTATTCCCTCTAGAGTGTGTATAAAATGATGAGGCCATTCCCCCGGGGGGGTCATTTTCCACAACATTCTACACTCCTCCAAGTGTTCCACTGGTGCCCCTTGTCCATCATACTTTTGCTACTTGTTGTTTTTCTGTTCTACGCTGAACCTTATGCGTAGTAACCGCTTACATTGGTACCAATCTATGATTGTTTCTTTGTGTGCACCCCACCATCTTGCAGGTGTGGTCTTGAGTGCTAGATAAAGTGATAACAATCTCTAGTTCTCTAAGAATTTGTCTTTTTACTATGTCAAGAATGTTTCCAAATCGTTTATTTCATGGAAATTAGGCGATTTCCTTATTTATGTGCCTACCCATCTAACGACGTGGTCTATTCTTGTACATATTCTCGTGGATACTTCGTGTAGCCTCTGTTTCCAGTTCTCTAAATTGGTATCTGAGTCTGTTTCATATGAAGTAATGCTCTGCCAACTGAGTATCCCATATGCAGCTGGGTTTACGTAATCCTCATCACGCACAGTGGTTCTGTACAACTAGCTGATTTCCTCTAATTCTAGGCAAGTGGGTTCTACGAACCTCTCCCCTTCCGATGTATAAAATGGAACGATGACCTTGTATTCTCCTGACTCAAATGTCATTTTCTTGGTCTTCAAGTTGATTATGGCTTGGTTGTCAAAATTCCAATCCAGACCAAGTAATGCTAGGTAAGGTGTTGTGCTGTCCACTATTTCAATGACTTCAAAATCTGCTTTAGTGCGCACTCCATCCAAATCGATTGTCACTCCTTTCAGTCTATCTATTGGTAGGACTCTGTGTTGGTTTTCCAGTTTCAATTGAATAGGTGAATATCCTAACGTGGGCTCTCCCATGCATTTCCATGTATTTTTTGGTAATACATTAACTTTAGATCCTAGATCCAGTATGATGTCTCCCATATTGAAATCTCCAATATTGACATTCAATCTAAATTCCCTACTTGTTCTTCTTCTTGTGTGTAGGTGATTGACTGTTTTTGGTTCTTGTTTTCCTTCCATATCAATGCTACATTTTTCTAGTATGTTTTGAAATATTTCCATAGATGATGGATCATTTAATACTTTTACACATGATTGCAAAAAGCCTTTGATTGTACTTACTTGTCCCATGGAATGTATTCCGCTGGTATGATCCAATAACAGAGGCTTTTTTTATTCTAGTGCTTCCTTACTTTGTTGCGCAGTTGAATTCGTTACAATATCTTCCTTCAGGAATTCTTGTCGGGCTTGCTTAAATATCTCCTTTTCCTTCTATGCGTCGAACTACTTCCTTGGTTCAACGTTCTTTTTCACCCATTGATTTTATAGTGGTTCTTGTCAAGCTACACCGTTTCCTGTTTTTTCTACTCCACGGGTAATTATATTGATGTTCCATCCTTCATCCCTTTCTTCGGCTGAAATCCACTGAACATTCTAGTTGTTCCGGTTCCTATTTTCCTAGATCTTTACTAGTAGTGTCGAACATTCTTCTGTATCGTGGTTCAATGTGTGACAATACATACAAGTTGCTGGTGGAAGTGGACATTCTCTTGCATAATGTCCCGGTTGTTGACAATTTTGACACACCACTAGTCCTCTACCTCGTCTGAAACCTCCTCTTGCTAGTCTTCCACCTCTGTAGCCTGCTCTATCTCCTCTCAGTGCATTATGCTATAATGCTTGATTATACTGCGTGGTATTGTACTGAGGCTGTGTTGCGTTATACTATGGCTGCATGTTATTGTATGGTTGGTGTGCAATATTATACTGCTGCTACACAGTGTTGTATGGAGTTGGAACTTGATTAAACTGTGGTGCGGCTTGCCTCGTCATCATTTATGCCTGCACTCTATATGCGTCTAATTCCTTTCGCGCATCAAATCCATAGTTCGACAATCTTTTTCGTCATGGCCCACTGACTTGAAAAAGGTGCAATATGAACTCTTTGGGGCTGTCTGATATTTCTGCATCATCAGGCAGTGATAGGGGTCATGACCTGGTTTCTTACAGACTTCACACCATGGTCCTCCTGTGGGTAATGGGTTTGGAATTCCTACTGCCATATACTGAACGAATTTTGGGCATTCATTCTTATGGTTTCCTTCCATCCTACATGTGGTACACCAATCGACTTCCCATTTATCCTTATTCTTATTCTGGTTGAGTTGGAATGTTAAGTTCTTCAAATCCTCCTTTAGTTCCTCAATAGCTGGATCTGTTTGTCGATACTGATTTTGTTCCAGTTGCAAGGTTTCCTGCAGAGCCTCTGCATGCATCTGAAACTTCTATTGTCCCAATGGGTATTTTAAGTGTGGTAGTAATGAGTTGAAAAACAGGTGCCGATGTTTCATATCGGTCATGAGATACTTCAACTTTCCTTTTAAACATTTGAATCGCTGGTCAATTTCCAAAACAGACTCTCAAGTTTTTGTCGGATTTCTATCATCTCATTCATGTATTGATCCTCTGAGCTCAGTTTCTGGAACTCATTTATCAATAACTTCTTAATGTCTGTCAGTGTCCTTGTCATCACCGGAGCACTGTTTGGGTATAAACTCATGTACCAGTCTAGTGCGCGGTCTCTTAGCGTAATAGCTAACTGCATAAGTTTGGTATCTTCATCAATGATTTTTTTTGCTTCCCATATCTTTTTGAAAATGAGCAAGTGTTTTGCAGGGTCTTCTGCTACTTCTCCTCAAAATTCTGGTAACCTGATGGTGGGATCATGTCCTGCCATTCTGAATGCCGAACTACCACGTCTGCACAGTGTAGATACTTGACTAGTGCTGCCTGAACTGGCTCCTCCAATTGTTGCTCCTTGTGTAGATGTACTTCCTGTTGTCAGACTTCTTCCAAACTTCGGTTGTATAAACAATGGTGTTCTCTTTGGTGTATTAGTTGCACATGGGTTTATGGGTTCTGTTATCACCCTATAAGTTATAGGATCAACTGGTGACTGGGATATTATATGCTTCTAGTGTTTTTGTTGACAAATGATTTTTCATTCTGCAAATAATTTGAAAAGAAAAAGAAAAGAAAAGAAGAGAAAAATAAAAGAAAAGAAAGAAAAAAGAAAAAAGAAAAGAAAAGAGAAAAGGAAAAAGAAAGAAAGAAAAGAGGGCATCAAAGAATTGCAATAAAAGCCTTATGAAATAATAATAACTTGGTCCATACATTTCAAGCATGGCCAAGTCCTTTTTAAATTTGATGGTGATAGGGTAGTGAATGAATTTTTCTAAATAGTTTAATCTTAGCCAAAGTGTCTAGGTTAGATTAATGAATAAATCTAGCCAGACTGTCTAATCTTGGTCAGATAGCCCCAGGGTAGAGTAAATTCTTAACCCAA
>CBVK0100465297.1:0-15048 GCA_900067695.1 Picea abies | reverse complement strand
CTATTTGGAAAGGGACATTACAGTATAAGAAAAGCATTAGAAGATAGATTGAGATTGATCACAATGTAAACTACTTGTAATTGACTATGTATTCTTATTATTCACATTTGTCATCATTCAATATTGTTATTTTATTTCTATTCAACTTATTCATCATGTAACTCATGAAGTATACTTCTGAATAATACTCTCTATGTTCTCAACACGGTGAGGAAATTGAGTAAATTGAAAATGATTGGATTCATCTAGCCCTTTCTCGATAATACTCTATATACTTTCAATCAACTGAGGAAAGTGAGTAAATTTCAAATCATTAGATTAATCTTAGACATATACATATACATAGTGTTGATCATCTACAATTTGTGTCACCATAATAAAAACTGAAGAAGATAGATTGACATTAATCCTTCTTGATAATGTTCGTTATACTTTCAACCAACTAAGGAAAGTGAGTAAATTTCAAATGATCAAATTAATCTTAGACATGTGGTTAAGAACATGTGTTTCCTTTTAAGAGGTCACAAGTTCAAATACAGAGGGGGGTAGGGTATGTACACCTTCATAGACTTTAGCAATCAAAACATTGCGTGGAGGGTCCCTTATCCCACAGACAAGGGGGTTGGTGTTTGGTTTGGTCATGACCTTAAAATTAGATTATTATATTTGTGTGACATCCCATGATCGAAACCGACCTAGATCCATCTTAACCCTGAATCTATCAAGCCTCAAGAGGGATCAAAATTCTTGAGGTGCAAACTTTTTCTCAAGTTTTTCACTCTAAAATAGGTTTGCATGTTCTAAGAAATAGAGACATGTATACTCTATGATGAAGAGCAGTTGGCACTCATACTCTAGATCAATCTATCAATCTAATATTGTTTTTTCTAGAGCCATAGTTCTTCCAAATCCTATAGGAAATGTGGTTGTTTCCAGTTATTGATTTTGCAAATTTCACTACAATTTGAAGCCTCGACCATTAAATATCATGCAAGAAAGTCATTGTATTTTCTATGCAGATCAAGAGATTTGAGAGAAGAAAATGGATTCTCTATTGAGCACCGTGCAGTAGCTACTCAATGTATAGGATAACCTAGAGAGGCCCCTCAACGCTTGGACGAGCGTTGTGCAACAACTGCTCAGTGTGCAAGATGACCTGGAGAGACTCCTCAATGCCCAGACTCGCTCTTATGTCTATGACACAAATGCCATGGCTTTGTCTCCTATGTATGTCTAAGAATACTCCAACTCTTACGTCTTTAAAGTTTATAGGGAAATCCTTATCTCGACTGTAGATCCAGTCCATGCAACAAGCATGGAGCAAACTCAGCTGAAGAAAACGGTTGACTTTGCTCTGTGTCCGTTGGATGGATGGAATCTGCAATCAAGTTAATTTAAGAGATTTTATAGTCTATATATGCCAGGCCTTAAATCCAACGACATCAAGGTATCTCAAAATGCTTAAATCTCCTTCCATATCACAATTTTTTTCCTTTTTTTCTTTTTTGTTTCTTCTGTTTTGGCCATCTGCGAGGGTTTTGTTGAGATGTGTTATGTTCTGCCTTCTGATAGTTCAAGTGGATGATGAAAATTTTCTGAACATCATCAACAAATGGAGCAATGAAAAGCAATTAAAAGGGGAAGTGAACTACATTAGCATGGAGTGCAGGGTCGGGAAGTTCATGAGGAAATTTACCCTGCATTTTTTACTACAACTTACAGGCCATGTTTGCCTCATATTAGGATGGAGTGCTTACCATCACCTGTCCCAAGATTTCCCGCTGAAGCCGAAGAAACCTAAAACCATTGAAGTTAAAATTGCATAAATCCTTAGTTGTGCCTGCAGAACTCCAAATCTTTGGTGAATGTTGTAGGGCTTTGTTGCCCCTCCCTAGTTAGATTTTGCATGTTTTTTCTTCCAAGATTGAGAAATATTTAATGTTATTCCTAACATGAATGTCTCTCAGAGGGTTCGTAGTTGTGAAGAAACCCATTACGAATTTCAATAGGATGACGATCAGTGTATTTCATTCCTAGATTCAGTTTTTCCATTGGCTGCCTGTGGAATCATATATTATCAACCTTTTGAACCGTATATCCACAAGTGCACCTTCGTCGTGAGAGAGTAAATGAAATCGTTGCATGCTTCCATAACCTAAGCACATGCTTCCATAACCTAAGCATCAATTTCAAAGGTATATAAAATCCTTCGTAGGCATGCTTTTGCTAAAGCATATCAATTGATGAAATTTCAAAGTAGGTTGTTTGACTCTGTATTAAGGTTGGCACCCTGGAGTTTCCATGTGTATTAAATAACTTTCATCAGAGTTGTATCTTCCCAAAACATCTTTCCAAATTCATGGCAGTTTGCTGGATTGAAATTCATCACCACACACAACTTGATGTCAGTCTTTTGAATTTGATATTGGTTTTGAATATTATGCAATTGAAATTAAGCTGAAAGTGGAAGTCATTCCTCCCAACCAACCTTACTGAAATTTCACTTTTCATTAAGAATACACACAATATAAACACATTTTCAAAACTGTCGTTATATCCAACTTATTCTAAACTTGAGAAAGATTGAGAGAATCTCTCAACAACCTCCAACAAATCGAAACCAATCACTAACCAATATTGTAATATTGTATTGTAAACAATATCTCCAACATAAAAAAAAAAATCACAAAATTGTTGTTCTTGGAAAGACTTCCAATTCTGTCATAATACGTATTTTATATGGTAATCTACATCAAAAATTTAATAGTCACAATGATTTAATTCAATTTCGTATGCACTTCCTATTTATAACAACGGTGGTCTCTTTTAAATAAAAATTTGAAGGCGTATTTACTTAGATCAACCTCTTCTCACAACGAATCCACCCTTGTCATTTTCTCTATGAGCAGTTGTTTCTTTTCACACTAATCATGAACAACACCAATTTGTTATTTTTCCCAGTTAATGTCCAGATTTAAATCTGCCCAATCAATCTCGGTGATATAAATAAATTGTTTAAGTTTGAATTTGCACAATCAATCTCAATAGTATCGATAAACTATGTTATTCAGGGTTCAATAACTATTATTTGTTCATAAATGAAGTCTCTAACAGATCTAGAAAGCCTATTCATTTCCAGAATCTTCGTGATGCTAAATTTACAGGTGAGTATAAATTATTTTTCATCAAACGTCATCGTTAATGGCAGATTGCAAGACCAATTATCTATTGTATTAGAACTTGTGTTCTATGTTGTTGTATGCCATTTGTAGGGAGCTCTTTCAGCTTTGGAATGTGGTAATGAGCTCGTCCATGGAATCTGCTCTTATTAAGTTTTTTTGGCAGATTATTTAAGGGTAGATAGGAAACATGCTTTTGAGAAGAAGAGGAGTAATGCAGTTCCTTGGAAGGCATTATCAGTTAGAACAAGAAAAGCCATAACCTAAAATTTCCACAGAAGTGGAGAGAACTCTTGACCTTCCTTACTGTGAAGCCCAAAAACCCTTAATAGAACATTGTGAAAAGACCAGGAGAAGTTGAAAACATACCAAATAAAAAATCCGCTAAGTCGAAGAACGAAGAAACTCAGAACAACAGCTCAGAGCCATTCAAAATCAGCGTTAAAATGAAAAGAGTTCGAGGAAAAATCCATAGAAATAAGATACATATAAAGGGTCCAACACCACATTACTGAGTAGAACTCAACATGTACTCAAAATGTTTCATGAAAAACTTGTACAGGTTGAAGTCATAATGGGTCGATTGGACACTATCGAGCCGCCTCTTGCTCTTGTAAGACCAATTTTCGAGTTCCCATATATCATCTGGAAAAATGAAACTGCTCCAGTAAGAACACTTTCCTCAATCGCTGGAAGTTTCTAAATATTATGTTTGCAAATATTATGTGGAATATTTCGAATCCGCTTAGTCTAAACGTTCAGTGTTTTGGAATTTTTATCGGCATATTTTTTGATCAATTTTTACTGAAATCCTGTCAAAATTTGTTGGAACTTCATATTTGAGTGATTGAATTTGTATAATTAGAATGCTTTGAGGGTTTTCCAATGTGATGAATCCATTTAAACATTCAAAAAAGCAATTTAAACAACAAAAAATGGTGATTTCACCAATATCTATTTCTTCGAATTCAAGTGAAAAAGTTTGAAAAATCAAATGTTTAGACAATGCCTTTCCGCGAACACTTTTCATCCATATTTGGAATCTGGAAGAAAGTTCCCAAATATGATATGGGAAACTGGTCCAATCATAACACTTTCCACCAATATTTATTTCCTTGAATTCAAGTAAAAAAGTTCAAAAAATCAAATGTTTAGACAACCTTTCAAATAGAAGAAGCTCACCATCCTAAGTCTAAGTTTTTATAAGAAGACTAAAACTAAATTACAAATTAAATTAAAAAGGAATGAAGTAAATCAAGTTAAGAATTAAGAAAATGTGAAATATATCTAAAGATTTGATATAAGGCACATTTGTGCAAGAAAACATTAAAAGGGAATTTTTAAATAAGAAAGAAATAAAGATAAGAGAATAGGGTACGCATAGAAAGGAATCTAGAGTCTAGCTACCACTAGTCTAACTAGAAGAAAACTCTTGTTTTAACTCTAACTCGGATTTAGTAAAACTTCATTCATTAAATAAGAATCTCGGGAATAAAGAGACAACTAGGAGCGATTTAAGCAGTGCATTTAGGAAAGGTGAGGGAATTTGACTTTTAATTAAAATAAAATATGTAATTATTGGTGCAACTTGAGGAGAGGGTGACAAGTGTGAGGAGGAATAATTCTAATTTATTTAATTAAAATGAAAATTAAGTGTGCAAGTGGGAATGTGTCAGTAAGGAAATTCCTATAAAGCAAATAGTCGAAATGGAAAAGAAAACACACTCGTTATGAGAAAGAAAAGTTATGCTGCCAAAATCATTTTGACTGGTTTTACTTGTGAGAGTTGGGGTACCAAGCTTAAGATAGAGTGGTGGATTCACCTTGTGAGGCAAGCTTGGAGCTAGATTATTTATGGTTTTGTGTGTGTGGCCCTTTTGTGGTCTGAGGAGCTAAGGGGGAAGAAGAGTGTCTCTAGCGTTCGTTGGGAGGTATCAAGGAAGTCTCTACGATTAGCAAGTGAAGGGTCGGGAGGAGTGTCGTCGCGGAAAAACATCTTCGATTTCTTCGCCATCGGTTACGATATTTTATTTGAGATTGTAAATGCATTAAGATTTTATTGTATGCAAGGAATTATTAGAACTTCGCCATGAATGGTGATGTAAATCTAAAATTAGTTGACAAGCCCCTTATTGGGTTTTTCAAGAGGTCTAGAAAGTGAATGTGTTGGTATTGTTGTCATTTCTATTTATTCGATTTATACTTGTTCACTACTAGCTGGTTTACCCATTGAAAATGTTAGGATATAGTTATTCGTTGCTGGTGGATATATTTCCCAACACAGATTTATGGAGGTTGTCATTGGTTGTTTATCAGAATTTTAAAAGTTTATGTTGACTTTGCAAACCTCCTACTCCCAATGAAATTGTAGATTTGTATTATCCTAGTGTAATGGTTGAAAATTTCTAAAGGATTCTCTGTAACAAAAAGGGGATTCCATGCACATATTGATGTATTATCAGCTTCATCATTGTTATTATTTTGGGATTCAATTTTTGTTTAAACCTGTATTGTCGAAGATAATGTATCATTAACCTATTTCCTGGATTAATAAGCTAATTGGAAACCTCAGATAACACATTTACTTTCACCATTGCGGTATACTATTCAAAATACATAATTAAAGAGAAGGAAAATACATAGCAAATGTTTCTCGTGTATACATCTATATAAGTATAATATGACTAAAGTTGAAGTGTTGTGACAGCGAGTGGGATAATATTTTGTTTTTATGTAAGAAAATAATGATGAATAAAATAGAAATTGGAAGAGCAGTCATTGTACAGGAATAACACACAAACAATAGATTGTATTACTGCACTCTTACACACATACATAGGTAAATATATAGCTGGATTCAGATCCAACCGATTCCATACTTGGAGGGAGTGGTTGAGAAGATATCTCAACAGCCTCCTACAAATCTTCAACCAACCCAATCTAGTCTCCTAAAGTAAGCTTTATTCTAATACCCTCCCTTAATGCTTACTTTACAAATTACAATACTTAATCACAATTACAAAAAATACAATACTTGAACTTTTGTCTATCTGTCTGGTCTTCCTCAGCACTGAAACTCACTCTGCAATCACACGGCTTCCACTCTTTCTTCTTCCTCTTCTTCGAGCTTTCCATCGACACATTTAAATTCAAAACGCCTCTGACCATCTTTCTTGCACTTGTATACTGGACAATTTGATAACTTGGCTCATCGGGGTTTCTGTGATAAAAGTTGACAATTATTGATGCATTCTATGAACTTGCCTTCATCTGTAGGATTTTTGCTTTCGACTATCCTTCAGTATCTAGAATAAAAGTTTGGATACTGAATGTCCTCAACATTCCTTTACACAAGGTGACTTCCAATAAAAACAATGTACTTGATACTGGGGATACCAGCTTGCATCAAAATACAAGTTCTTATTTTTACATAAACACTTACACACAAAACTTTAAACTCACCAGGTAAATGTAACCTGTAATTGTCGATCTTGAAGCACTGAAGTACAACAAGAGTCTACAACTTATAACATACTAGACATAATCAAACTAGTAACATGCTCTTGTGGCACCGAAGAACACACAAGAACTACAAGCTTGAACTACATCACTATGTTCAATATTTGGTTCTTCTTTACAACTTAAACAATATAAAAATAACCAATTTGACATAAAACTCTGACGAATGCAACCAAGAAAGGGGCAAAATTTGTCATGGACTTCGTACAACAGCGACTCTGCAGTGCCGACCAATAGGCTGTAAATTGTAATGCGGCTCACATCCTCTACACTTTGATTCGATGGCTGCACTTTTATATGTGAATATATTACTGGATCTCCTCCTTTCAGTAGCATATCGCAGATTGTCTTCAACAGCGAATTGTGACTGCAGCAACTTCTGCCCTTTATCCTCGTCATGCATGAAACGATCCGGAGTAAATTGTTGTGCATCCTTGAAGACAAGGGGATCTCTCATTGCCATGGGCTGATACCCGGCCAGAAGCTCGCCTTTCTTCACCTGGTAGTGCGCATCGTGCGACTCGAGAACGAAATCCTCCTTCGCTTTCGCATATTGAAGGGAAACTGGCGGGTCCATCCTCAGCACTTTGTACATCATGGATCGGACTAAACGCATGCACTTCAAAGCCTGGGCGTCTAGGAAGTCGTTATAGCATGGACCGCCCCTCAAACCTCCTCCGCCAGATTTCTCTGCAATTGGCCACGCACTTCCTCTTTTTGAGAGAAAATCATTCACGAGAAGCGCGGGAAAAATCACCCACACAGGCACACGAAAATCTTCACACAACCTTTACAACTTAAACAATATAAAAATAACCAATTTGACATAAAACTCTGATGAATGCAACCAAGAAAGGGACCAACCCATGGGAGAATGAACTCGCTGCACTCTGGATATGCGTCTAGAAATAATAAAGTTCCAGCAGCTCTGTTTCTTTGATATATTGCAGCAGATCTTGAATGCAGAACATACGTCCAATACCCGAACAGGTTCCAACAATTATTCCACAAATTGGCACGCCCTCTTATTTTAATTCAATTGATGATCTGACTTCAATGCACATGCTTTGCTTCAAGGAGTCTGCAGCACCCCCTTCACAACAATAAACTCAATCATCGATTCTGAAGACAACTTCAGCGTGATTCGGCTGGCCGATCTACTGCAGAATGTTTCATCAACTTTGCATCGATGGCGAGGGGAGAAGGCCTCCTCTTGGAACCCAATTTTGACAGAACCTCTTTGAAAGATAGGATTCATCCACATATCAATCACCAACATCATGAGTTACTCGAACACCAAGTCAGTATGTCTGCATTCACTGCATCAGGTACACAGGCGTATTCTCCTAAAAAGCTCCCGGAAATGAAATCCTACAGAGCATTTACGTTCTTTCCGGAGATGCTGCAACACTTGAAACAAAAGGAAATGGAAGACAATATCATCAGTAGATGCTATACATTCAATGTCTTGGTGGCCCATTTATGGAAAGCCAGAACGAAGGCAGTATTCCAGGACCCCACACAGATGTCCAACATGTCATTTCCAGTGGACATACACTCAGATTCCGGCTCTTTCACACATTGGCTCACAAAGGAAACAACGACTCTTTCTCTTAGGTCTGAACAACTGCGATCTCCTATGATCTGAACAACAAACATCACACACAGATACTAATGAGATATATTTGATCTCTGGTGATTTCTCAAATGTGTGGCAATGCGACCCTCCTCCAATAGCAACAGTGGCAGCAGATTTCTTACAAGACACACAACACTCTCACAAACAAAAGAATTCAACACTCTTAATCTACGTATGTACAGAAAACCATCTCTCAAACTATTTCATCTTCTTGGGCACTCCCGTGAGGGATTAATCCCAGTTAGGCTCTCATACCAAAACTGAAATTGAGAAAGCATCCATGATTACACAAAAGACTTAATTGTATTACTGCACACTAATACATAGAGATTATACAGGTATATATAGCTTGACTCAGATCCAACTCATTCCAATCTTAGAGAGAGAGGTTGAGAGAATATCTCAACAGCTCAACAAACCCAACCCAATCTACTAACAATTTACTAATGTAAGCTTATTCTAACAATTATAATATTCAAATTAATAATTTAATTTCTGCAAATAATTACATAAATATATTTAATATAATAATGAAACGTTAACATCCATAAAATATCTAAAACAGAATACATATATAAATTTAAATTGTTGATAAGATTATGTTTTATAAAAATTAAAAACAAACTATTTATACATTTCAAAATATAAAATCAATAAAAAATTTCAAAAATATAACAATTATTAAAAAATAAAATAAAATAAAAGACTTATCTTAAATAGAAAAATGTAATTATTAAAATTAAAGAAATGTTACATTGACAAAAACAAATATAGTAGAAAAACATCATAATTCCTCGAAAGAGTGATAAACCAAACAATTATTTTGTGAGTTTTCAATACAATAAATCATAAATGCATATCCAAGAGGGCACCAAGAATTTTAGGGTGAGGTAAGTGTGTGACGAAATTTAGGAAATAATTCAAATTCCATATTTTCTTAGAAACAAATATAAATCATAATGTTATTAACATAATGATAAAAGATGTTTAGTTTAAGTTATTTATGGTATATATAAAGTGATAATGAATTTTAGGTTCTAATGACATTGTTTATCTTCATCTTGATTCTCTTATCATTATCAATAATAATGTTTTATTGTTTCTTGTATAAATTTAAGCTCATTGAATTTATAATTTTAAGTGGTTTTCCTCACAAGTGTTTATGGTTCTCACTCTAAGTATTTTGTCTAAGTATTTTGTTTATAGCCCAATGTTCTTTTATATTTTTTTTCTCTAATTTTGAGCTTGTTTTTCTTTTAATTTAAGGTAACAAAATGTTCATCTATTTTTAGATGTGAAATTATGGTCTAACATCAAGTAGCGGAGGTTATAACTTAAATGCTGTCAAATCAATTATTTATGTGGATAAAAATCTGCAATGTTCTTAATTAAACTTGTATACACTACAACAATAAGTTTTAGTTTTTATTCATACTAATAAAAATTGGTTTTTATGGACAATTTTTATGTTTTGGAATTTGTTATTAAATAGGTTAAAATAAAGAAAATTGAAATATATTTTTAACTTAATTTTGTCCTTTTTTTAAGTGACATTTGACATAAGAGTTCAAACCACGGTTGAAATTCGTGAGGTTGACATACATGTTGAAATGGAGGTTGAAGTGTCCTTAAAGTTTCATACTAAATGAGGTATCACTTGAGATAAATCATGTTTTTAGTTGTTTCCTTGATTTCCATGTCATAGTGATAATCATTTACTTCTCCATATATATTTTCGCCATCTAGAGGTACATAAAACAAAAATTAAGAAGAGGGTAATTGTGTAATGGTCATTGACAAATTAAGAAGAAGACACAAATTAAGAAGAAGACAAAATAAGAAGACTACAAAAATTGCATTTAATGGTTAAATTTTTAAATTTTGGCCAAGGAGGCTAATGGATATCATGTTGTCCTTGACCTCATTGAAACACATGTGAAAGAATTGAAGGAAACTATTCTTATACATAATTTGATTTTATGACCCAGAGCATTATGGATTGTGTCCTTGAAAGACTTTATGAATGACTTTATCGTGTGATTTGCAATTAACAATAAAAGTCAAGTACGACCTTAGATCAATGAGCTACCATTTTCATGTCATTGCTTCATTAGAATAGTGTTTGGGATATTGTGTCATGTGTTTCTCCCTACCATATAATTGTTTCTTTGTTCATTTATATCAGTAAGGTGTTTCCTAGTGAAAGGCATTTCAAAACTTGTAGTCAACAATCAACTCTATACATCGCAACCTCAAAAGAATATGGACAATATCTTATTTTTAGGATTGTCAAAATAAACTTACAGGACATGATACAAATATATTTTTATGTTATTATGTCCCTCCTATAGAAGGGACATTATGTTTTGGGTGATTTCAGTTATTTTAGTGCACAATTTTCAAGGTGTTATATGATGGTTTAAGGTAAATTTTAATTTCCTGAAATTTTCATTAGGTATGAGAGCCACGAGGTAGAGGCATAATGTTTTCATGCCATTAATGTTGTGTGTTAATTCTATGGTTCGTATTTGTGTTCATGTTTTCTCTAAAATGATGATCAGGGTTCCTCACGACAGGGGAGCACACATAACATAGGGAGCAGAGCCACTGGCATGTGTTATAAGTTGATAGTCATGGTAAAGCTAGCCCTATTATTTCCCTTATGGCCTTATGGTTCATTCCTTTGTTCTTTGAACCTCAACTCGGTTTGGTATGTATGGCTTATTGAGGAGATTTGTGGTCATCACACTGTAGCTATAGGGATTTCTAGAGATGGACCTGAGTTTTCATGCATGTATAGAGACTTTTGTAATACTAATTCATTGGGACATGCCACACTCTCTACAGGACAAGTATGGGGGGTTTTGAAGCAAAACATGGCTACCCATGTTTCTTGCAGGAGAGTCCACCATCATCATAACTCTCTCATACATAAGAGGATTTGACAAAAAAATGAGGTACGTCGAAGAACACGAACAACAAACATGCTTTTTCTCAAATCCAATGCTTAGGAAAGGTCTCTAGTCACTTGAGGAAGATGAGAAACTCATCAATTATATCACAAAGAAAAAACTTCTAGGCTACTCCTAGAGCTATCTTGTGATGACCCCCAATGATTATGACTACAAGCGGTACAAAATGTGTAATTTTTTTTTTCTTTTAGGAAGAAAGGCAACAACGACAACAGTGAAATCACACAACCTGATGATGAACACCACACATGCAGATCAGGAAATAGACAAAAACAACTCAACACACTAGCACATCAACCAACTGGGTGAAACATGCGAAAATCAAAGACAGATAGAAATGAATACCCGCCCAACACAAACACGAAAATGCCTACAAGCTAAAGGACAACATCAACAACCCGATATAGTGGCTTTGACGACTAGGAAATAGAACCCTACGTCACACAAAACCCAACGCCTTAAAGCATTATAAAACAAGGTCCCAACAACCATTACAACAAACAATGCCCACATCGAGAGGCACAAAATCTGACCCAGTTATCATTCGCCTTTATTCCTCAGGACACGCCATGGTCCCCTCATCATGAATCATGCCGCAACAAGGTGATAGGCGTGACGAAAACCCTGGTGCAACATAACACATTTATGTCAATAACCCAAAAAACTTCAATGCGCTAGGAGATCGAATTAACTGTCAACCACAGGACAAAAACCCAATCAACCAATCGACTAGTCAACAGGTTGCAAGGGATATTGACGACTATAAAATTTATACAACACATTGAATTCCTTGCGCAAAAATTCAATTGCAACCCTACATCGATCTCTACACATTAAATGATTATTATCAACGATTAGTTCATTGTAGCTATTTTCCAATTCCAATGTGAGATAAGTATTTTCCTAAGGAGAAATTTGCTATCTTTTAACTGAAACAATTACGAAACATGTATTTTAAAACAATAAAACAAATGTTATTTAAAACTAAATATGATTTCGTTAAATTGAAACCATAAAATAAAATTGCTATCTAAGGAACACATTTAAAATCACTATCTAGATAATCTATAAGTTGATATTACTATAATTGTTTTTTTTATTATTTTAATTATTGATAATAATTACTGTAGTGAAGGATAATCATTGACAACCACAAACATATCATTGCCAAAAGGGTTACCGAAATCTGGACACATCGTTGGCTATTCGATGTTGTTGTCCACTAAGTAAGTTACTATAATTATGGAAGGATCGAGGTCACTCAACCACAATGTTGTCAAAAAAACAGAGGCTTTGTCTATGTTATCGCTGCCAACACCATGTAATAAGTATGTTATGTGAACATTACTAAATCGTTGAGTAATATATATATTTGTCAAATTACAAATAAAGGGAGAAGTCAACTCTATAAGATTACAGTGATCGCTAACATCAAATCGCTAAAGCATTCACTATCATAAAATGAAAACCGCTATCCTAACATATCTTGTAAGAATGAGCTTCCATGCACAAAAACAATTGCATTTAATCCATTGTTCATCATATTAATGTCAATATAACCATAAAATTGCAACCTTGCAAATCGTGTTGTGAACGTAATTAAAATAAAAATTGAACTGTTTAAAAGAATTTCCCTTGAACGGTCTAAATCAAAGGATTAAAACCGTCTAAATAAAATAAAATCGCAGATTGGAAAAATGTCATATATGTTGAGTTAAAAGGAAGGCGTTGAGTTAAACAAGTTAGTTGTTGAGTTGAAAACTATTACTGCCTGTGTAAAACCACCACAATTTGTTGTACTAAAATATGAGAATCGTTGTAACATAAGATACAACATCCAACAATGGAATCGTTTCCAAGTAAGTCATTGTGGTAAGAATTCAAAAGGAAATTAAAACTCCAACAATGAATAGCTTCCAGGTAAGAGTATTGGGTTAAATGCATTCAAGGGAGATGAAACATCTATCCACTAAATAACTACCATTAAAATGCCACCATTTACACAATAGAAAAACCACCATTTCCACAACAAAAATGATACCAATACACATGCATAATCACTTCCATTACACAGTCATGTTCATTGCCATTACATAGTCATACAAAGCAATAAATTCACCCAACCAAATACACAGTAAAAAACACAGCAATCAATTCGTTGTCATTCATAAAAGTCGGGGACATTGTTGTTGAATACAAACTCTATCAAATCCGTGCAGATTATTTTGAATATAAACTCTATATATCAATCAAGGGGATTCGCTGCCACATATATATAAAATCGTTGACCCATCATTTAAAACGTTGTTTGGGTAATAACACATAGTCCATAAACACAAGTAGAATGCTGAGTACATAATGATAAGGCTCGCATAATACAGATGCAATAGTTGAGCAAATAAAGGTAGTAAAACACAGTCCAAATGGGGCCAAACGCAAAGTAAAAGATATATGTATAACTGTATGATTGGGTGAGTATATAGGTAAAACGTAGAGAAAATGAAGGTAATAAGACACAGTCCAAGGTGGTCAAAATGCAGAGTAAAATGATATAAGTATAACTATATGATTTGGTGAGTATATAGGTAAAACAAAGACAATTATTTTGTATCATCCTTATGAGAAACATGAAGGGTTTACCCTGAACGCTGAGATTTTGCCCAAAAAAGAAAACGCAGAGTTAATACTTCAAGGACATGCATAGATAATCAATTAAAGAAATGAAGGGATGATCTTTCAAGGAAACGCAAGGGTTTTCAGAGTTTAATCAATAATACATAGAGATAAGTAAGGGGTAGACAGTTGGGAAAAATTATCCTTAGCTCATCATCCATGCACAGAAAAGAATGGCATTAGAATCTATAGGGCTTTAAACACTGAAGTGATGACCATCAATTCAACTCCTAGCCGACTGCTCGGGCATGGAATGATGACCTAGGGATAAGGGCGGAAGATAAATCACAATCTCTTCATAATAATCAATAAAACCCACACATATAAGTTATTGAAATCGGAAGTTGTGTTCATTGAGAGAAATCCATTCAAAAAACAACAAGCAAGGGGATTACAATACCATAGGAAAGAAGGTGCAAGACAACGCATGGAAATGAAATCTTAAACCTAGCACAGAGAAATAACATGTGTAAATTTAATATCATTGCAAGTAACAATTTAAACTGACATACCTTAGCCAAACACGACTGCTCCGTAGTTTATGTCCCACACGCGCTCTATCTAGCTTCCTCTTGCTAACCGATGTGACCTCACCGGTACCTCCCAGCCAATGCTAAGGGTACTCTTCTTTCCCCTAAGCCCCCTGAGCTGCAAAAAGGGCCACACACACTATACCAGAGAACAACTAGCACCCACCTCACCTTGTAAGGTCAAGCTACCACTTGTCACCCGAGCTGGGTATCCCAACTCCCACAAGAGAAGATCACTCAAGACAAAAATCCAATAGCGTAATGTTACACACAAAGATCAGATCCATACTCATCCTCCTCCATCCCTTTTATAGAGTTTTTAATTGATTTCTTTCCCAAATTCCCATTTAATTTCTTTTCTATTAATTTAAACAGAAAAAACATCCCCCATACACATGTCACCCATCCCCCTCGTTGCACCAGAAAGTTAATTTCATTAATTATTTAATTATTCCTATTTCCCTCACCCATATAAAAGCATTCCTAAAAATGTTCCTTGGTGTCCCAATATTCCCTTACAAATCTTAAATGACTTA
>CBVK0100465291.1:0-20904 GCA_900067695.1 Picea abies | reverse complement strand
GACAACTGCGGCCATAAAATTGGCTAAGTATGGAAAGCAACAACGGTCGGTCGGATTCATCATGTGAGGATATAGATGGAGATAAAGATATGTCAACCTACCAACGCTGGAACCTGCGATCATAGAAAGGAGACTAAGTATATAACCATAAAGTGATAATACATGGGAAGAAGAAAAGGGAAAAAGGGCTAAGGAGTCCGCGGTGGAATTGTAGATCACGGAAATTTTGAGTAAGAATTGGAATTGGAGATTTTGTGAACGCGTCAACACGAGGATCCAAAATAGGGTGACAAGGCCTCCCCAGAAGACGTGAGGCCCCGACGATCAAATTGTATCGCTCCAAACAGTAGAATGCATAATCTGTAACACAGAAGAGGGGACAATGTCGGAACCCGATAGTCAATTTGTATATTGCAGAGGGCCAGATGCCAACTGTTTCGTACCAGTGTGTTCAGTTGTCACTAGTAAGAGCACAACCAATGTATATTAGGAACGACATGAAGTTAGTGGGGATGGAAGGCAACGACATATACTTTGAAACATTTGTGAACCGTGGTAGAGTAAAGCTTGCGAGCTCGAGGAGTTCGCGGTGGAATTGTAGATGACGAAAGTTTTGAGTGCAAGATGTATATCATGGAACAAGAAGCAACAGAGTTCAAAAGCGCCAACCCAGCAAGCGCGGCCATAAAATTGGATAAGTATGGAAAGGAACAATGGTAGGTCGGATTCGTCATGTGAGGATATAGATGGAAATGAAGATATGTCAGCCCTCCAATGCTGGAACCCACGATCATAGAAATGTGACTAAGTATATAAACATAAGGCGATAATACACAGGAAAAAGAAAAGGGAAAAGGGCTGAGTGCGTGGTGGAATTGTAGATAACATAAACTTTGAGTGCAAGATGTATATCACGGAACAAGAACCAACATAGTTCGAAAGCGTCAACTTGGAGCAGTGACCAAGAATTGGACATTTCGTGAACCTGTCAACACGAGGATCCAAAATAGGCTAACAACGTCTCTCTAGAAGACGTGAGACCCCGAAGTTCCAATTGTATCGCTCAGAACATTTGAATGCATAATCTGTAACATGGAAGAGCAGACGATGTCAGAATCCGGTAGTCAATTTGTATATTGTGGAGGGTCTGATGCTAACTGTTTCGTACCAGTGTGTCTAGTTGTCACTAGTAAGAGCATAACTAATTTATATTAGGAAGGACAAGAAGTTAGTGGGGATGGAAGACAGTGACAAATATTTTGAAACATTTGTGAACCATGGTAGAGTGAAGCTTGCGAGTTCAAGGAATCCACGATGGAATTGTAGATGATGGAAGTTTTGAGTGCAAGATGTATATTATGGAACAAGAAGCAACAGAGTTCAAAAGCGCCAACCCGAGAACCGAGGCCCTAAAATTGGCTAAGTATGGAAAGGAACAGTGGTCAGTCAAATTCGTCATGTGAGAATATAGATGGAGATGAAGATATATCATCCTACCATCGATGGAACCCGCGATCATAGAAAGGTGACTAAGTATATAAACAGAAAGTGATAATACATGGGAAGAACAAAAGGGAAAAAGGGTTGAGTGCACGGTGGAATTGTAGATCAAGGAAATTTTGAGTGCAAGATGTATATCATGGAACAAGAACCAATAGTTTTGGAAAGAACAAACCCGAAAAAGTGACCAAGAATTGGACATTTTGTGAACCCATTAACACGAGGATATAAAATAGGATAACAAGGTCTCTCTAGAAGATGTGAGGCCCTGACGTTCAAATTGTATCACTCAAAACATTTGAATGAATAATCTGTAACACAGAAGAGGGGACGATGCCAGAATCTGATAGTCAATTTGTAAATTGTAGAGGGTCTGATGCCAACTGTTTCATACCAGTGTGTCCAGTTGTCATTAATAAGAGAATAACTAATGTATATTAGGAAGGACAACAGGTTAGTTGGGATGGAAGGCAACGACAGATACTTTGAAACATTTGTGAGGCATGGTAGACTGAAGCTTTCAAGTTTGAGGAGACCATGGTGGAATTGTAGATCAAGAAAGTTTTGAGTGCATGATGTATATCACATAACAAGAAGCAACCGAGTTCGAAAGAACCAACCTGGCAATCGCGACCATAAAATTGGCTAAATATGAAAAGGAACAAAGGTCGGTCAGATTCGTCATGTGAGGATATAGATGAAGATGGAGATATATCAGCCTGCCAACACTGGAAGTCGTGATCATAGAAAAGCCAATAAGTAAATAACCAGAAAGTGATAATACACTGGAAGAAGAAAAGGGAAAAAGGACTAAGGAGTATGTGGTGGAATTGTAGATCACCAAAATTTTGAGTACAAGATGTATATCATGGAACAAGAAGAAGCGGAGTTCAAAAGCACCAACCTAGCAACCGTGGTCGTAAAATTCGCTAAGTGTGGAAAGGAACAATGGTCGGTCGGATTCGCCATGTGAGGATATAGATGGAAATGAAGATTTGTCAGCCCACCAACACTAGAACCCACGATTATAGAAATTCAAATAAGTATATAACTAGAAAGAAACAATACATGGGAAGAAGACAAGGGAAAAAAGGCTAAGTATCTCAGAGAAGAACATATATTGTTTGTTTATTAATGCAAATCCTTTTGAACCTGTGGTGAGTTCTCACTAGTAAAGGAATAAATTGCATATCATGGAGGTTATTTGGGTTTAAGATGTGTATGTCAGAATAGGGGACATAAGTGTTGGATACCATGAATAGGGGACATAAGTGATGGGTACCGTAAATCATAGAACAAGAAGCAGCAAAGTTTGAAAGTGCCAACTCGAGAACCTGTTGGTGGGTGAAATTGACCATTTGTCAACTAGAAGAATGAGTCTAGTCCAAAGTTGTCTAAATAACCCAAGCTGTTTGGTGTAACTCGTTCTGACAGGTTTAATGGCTNNTATATATATATATATATATATATATATATATATATATATACACATATGCTTTTATATAACTACCGTACATATTTTAAATAGAACAAAATACTAATATCACTTATATACATCATTTACAAATTGCATTTTTTAATCGAAACTTACAAAATCAAATGCAAAAGTTATTTCTATTAAGAAGTAGATAGAGAAAGCACATTTAAAACTTTTTTTTGTTTTCCTTTAAAAAATCTAACAAATGTTGCATTGAATATGCTATCAAACATAAACGTGTGGGTAGTCAAAAGCTAAACCATACATTCTGGTTTCATGAATATGTAAATGACATAATTAAGAAAAACATTCTGGTTTCATGAATATGTAAATGACATAATTAAGAAAAAACAAAGAAGCTAACCTATCAGTGACTTAGTGAGGTGTATCCAAGCATCTGCATGAGTGAAGAACATCCAACTGCCACGTCCAAGAGAGAAATCTGCAATGAACCTTGTGACTATTTGAAATAAATTCAAAACATGTATTGGCAGCTTAAGTTTTAATGACAGAGGATGAAACACAAACATAACCTTGTGATCTTATAATTACAAATAATTATAGTGAGATAAATCTGAAAGTAACCTATGCACTTCATCATTCAATTAAAATTCAAAGAAAAATCCTATCATTCTAATTGGAGATATGATCACAACATTTATATTCTGAGCAACAAATTATAGATGATATTTATAATATAAATATACTGCACATAATAGATCATTAAGTCTAAATCTATCTAACCTATTAATGTATTAGGATTAACAAAACATAAATGAAAACGTCATTAACAAAAGGCTAAAGCCAAAATGCATATATTTTGTTTCATTAAGTCTTAGAATCACTCATCCATATTCTTCCCTCAGCACGAATGATTTCCATTAAAAAATATGGAGTATTTAAAGAGTTTACTAAGGCTAAACTTCCTATCTTCTAATATAGGATCATATCTCAAAAATATCTTAAAATTACAAATATAGAGGGTTTAGAGCCACTCAAGATCAAACTAAATCTTATAAAATTATGAGGATTTTCTCCTATTTACAAAATAAGAAAAAAGAAGATATCTGATTGACTAAGTCCAGCATGCTCCATCCCATAAGATCAACATCAAATACATCTTATCTCGAAGAAACGAAATGAGAAAGTTAAATATTTTATTAACCAACAATTCCTAAATCTTATATGAGAAATTCACTTGGCTACAAAATCTCTCGATTCTGTAGCCAGTCTTATTATTGGTAACATAAATCTAAATCGATATAGATTAATTATAAAAGTAACAAAAAAGAATAACTGTGATAAAAACCAATCTTACCATTCAACTAAAAACAAAATTCGAATCACAATATCTCAGAATTGATCACGGCCTTGACGCTGTCAGTGTTTTTTATAGTGATATTGCCTATCCTTTTCAAATGCTTTGCTTGTCATTGTGCATTGGACTTGAGCTCATGGTTTGCGTTCGCCAAGGATTCATCGAGAGTCATGAGAGTTTTTATCCTTTCTTGAAGGATGGGGATGTTTTTATGGTATTTCCCTATCCACTCCAAGCAAACTTCACAAGGAACAGTAAGGGCGATCTATTGAGGAAATGTGTAATTATGTGGTAAGACATAACTTTTGTCCACTATCGTCGTTTGACCGAGTTGAATACCTTCGAACCCTTTGCTATTTTTTAAACATGGTGGGAGATTATTGACATAATCGAATGGTTAATTAAGATCTGGTTTGGAACAATTCAGATCTTCCTCTGTAAGAAAATTTTCAATATCAGAGTCAGAGTTCTCATGGATCTCGATCCTTTCGATCGAGCTCACATGAGATTTGGATCTATTATGCAGACTGCTTGAAATGAGTTGGCCAACCTTATTTTTATGAAACCCTAACATGGTTTGAGTCTTCCTCGGTTGTTTGCGAGGTTTTCTACTGTTGGATTTTACAGTAGGGTCAGGGTAGACAATCAACTCATGCACAAGAGTTTCAATAAACTCAGAACTAATACCCTGTTGCCCACATAAAAGTTGATCAGACAATCCCTATTCACAAGGATTTTCATTCAAAAGATATGGGTTTCCAATTGAGAAATTAATAGGTTTATCAACCATAGGCTTATACATTACAAGGGTCTCTACAGGATTTACTGTAACAAAACCATTACGAGCTACAAAACTATGCCAATCATCACCAAGTGTTTTCAAATAATGAACTAACAGTAATTTAATCAACCCATGGTGAAAGGGGCTAGAATCCAATTTTTGCTTCTTGTATCTCTTTGACATTTTATACAAACATCTTAGCAGATAAAACGACATTTTTAAATGGAAGATAATAAAATGCATGAGCACTCACACATGGTAAAGGAAGACTAGGCCCTAACGGCCTTCACAGGTAATAAATTGTTTAAAAATCGCTAATAAACCATGCTATCTAACCTTAAGTAGGGAGACCGGAATACCTTTGTCACAAAACTCAATTTTTCTGGAGGTGACGAACAGAATCCAGGGTACTTCATCCAACTTCGATTTTTTAAACCATTTTTACTAGTGAGGGGGAGTCTTGTTGCTTCTCTCATAAATTCTTCAGTGATTTCCAACTAAACATCACGTACCTTGGCTTTGCATCCATAAAATGTAAGGGCAAAATCTTTGTCCACTCGCAAATTATAACCTTAGAACTTCTTAATAAACATATCTCAACCTTGTCTCTTCAAATCCTCACTTGCATCATCATACAACAACAAAGTTTGGGAGTTGTTTGGCTCAAATCGGATGAGAAGGGCCATGATGGTTTGAACAGATGGTAAGAGAAGTGGCCTGAGATAAATGTGGGCTTAAGAGGTAGCAGCAACAGAGACAAGTCTAAGATGATAACAAAGGAGAAAAAATAGCAATCACACCAACGCAACCATAATATAAGCATAAGGGTTTCAGACACGAAATTCAGGCACTTCTGGTGATGAACGTTTTGGATACAAAGCATAACACCAGACCTGGATATGTCATCAGAGGCTGGTCAATTCAAACTGTCAGCTAAAATGAAGTATAGGGTACGATTAGGGTGTGTTTAATTCCCATGACAAGTAATGAGTATATTTGATTTGCAAAGGTTAAAAAAAAGATTTGTTTTTGTAAATCAAAGCCAATCGATTCTTGGTATATTTAGAAAGGATCCAAAATATAAACTTACATTCCAAGAGCAACTCAAAATAAGTATTTCATTGATATATGATAATATCAAAGAAAAACAAAATTCATGAAAAGAGATGTAAGCACATCAACCCTTTTAAGGACAAAGCCTTAGATAGAATTGTAATGCAATTTTAAGTTTTAATGCTTGATTCATGCTTTCAGTCATGAATCAAGCATGAAAACGCAAGATAAAAATAAATAGGAAAAATCAAAACATATTTTTTACAACTGAGTAGTCACCTTCAAATACCAATATTTATAGGATGAGGCATAAGCAACTACAGGTATTGTCATTTGTCACTTAAAAAAACAAAAAATCATGTAGGGCTCCCAACAATGGCGACTTCCTGGGAGAAGTAGTTATCTCTCCATCACCGACGAGTTCATGTTAGTACTGCTTCGAATGGTTACAGATCAAAGAACAGCTAAAGGACATCAAGCATCTCAATCAAATTTCAACAATCATTTCACAGTCCAACTTCAGATATCTTCCTTTTTAAATGAAATACGGTGACAAATTTTAATCATGAGAACAATGATATTCAAGTCAAATGGCTCTAATACTATTGATAAGGCCACTGCTACCAGCAAACGTTCATAGCCTTGACAGGGATTTCAATTACACCACTCTGAAGCCTTTGTCATGTCCAACAAAATTTCAGTACAAACGAAGGACACTTATGACCGATATCAAAATTTATACCTGATAATTTTCTTGAACCCGACATTGCTATGCTGCCAGCAGGCCTGTTCAGTACCCCGACGAAGTTGTCTTGGCATCATGTATGAATTTACCCACTACCAACAGACATGTTCAATAACTCGGAGGGTTTACAAACACTTCCCACAACTCTCTGGAAATTGTTTTCAATTTGGCATAAATTTAATAGTCTTGAGAAAAGCGGGGTGATGCTGAAAATTTCAGTTTTCAGAACACTTGATATTTTTCAGCCTTTAATTTATTGCTTGATAACCTTCATTATGATCTGAAATTATTTTTCTGATGAGACTAATTTTTCGAGGATTTTCTCACATCTACACTTTCGACAGTTAAACACTATAATTTTTTTTCTCTCCCAAGTTACCGAACGCCAAAATTTCAATATTTGTTACAACAGACATGAAGGAATACTTGAGTTGTTTTGTTTAAAACGGGGACAACGTAAAGATATTTAATGATGGTTGTGTCTTCTCATAATTATAAAGTGAAACCAGGAAACCTATTCTGAATAGAAAGTTTCTTCAGCTAGTCTGCGTTTCGGCAAGTTACAACATTGATGCTCTGAAAGACCTTAACTGTTGCATCATAATGAGGCATTATGGTTTCCCTTCATGAACTAAAAGGTGACACTAACATAAGCGTATCCAGAGATCAACGAAAACAAACAAAATGAAAAGAACCAAAAACTAGAAAACAAAATGAAGACATAAAAATTATGTACAAAGGTGGGTCTGGAATTTATCAGGAAAAATACCTCAAGAAGGTGTCTGGCCATCCCTCCAAACTTTGTAGATGGAAGGAGCTGGGACCTAGTTTTTCAACTATTATTAAAGGCCCCAACCATAGGTTATGGAACTTGGTGTGTTCCCCTTTTCCTTCGTGAGGTTTATCCCACTTGAGAACCAAATCTCCTACCTCAAAATTTCTATATGAAGCAGAGTTTGAATCAAACCAACCTTTCACAATATGATAATGCTAATCCAGTCTCTCCTTTGCTTGTGCTCTTACTTATTATAGTTTGAACAAGGCATTAATTTGACTTTCACGAGGAGGGTAGTCCTCTTCCTGAACTTTCTGTGATAATTGCAGAGAGCGAAGAAGAACATGAGGAGGGAAAATTGCTTCTCTTTCGTAGATGAGAAAGAAAGGAGAATTACCAACAAATTTTTTAGAATCACCCTATCAGCCCAGAGTGCATTAAAAAGCATGTCGTGCTAGTTCTTGTGTTTTTCAAAAACTGTCCTCTTGATGATCTTGATTCAATTTTTATTCGTTGATTCTTCTAGGCCATTTCCTTGGGGGTAATAGCTGGTAGAATACTTAAGTTTGATCCCTTTATCCAAAGAAAAAACACTCATATCAAGGGACGAAAAGTAAGAAGCATTATCAAAGACCAAACATTTGGGAATGCCGAATCTAGTAATGAAATTCGTGTTAAGGAAAGATATCACCTGATTAGTGTTTACCACTTTTAGCGGTGTAGCCTCGGACCATATGGTAAAATAATCTATTGTTGTAATGATGTATTTATACTATTGTGAATAAGTGGGGTTAATTGTCCCTATGATGTCCAGAACCCATTGTTGAAAAGGCGAATCCACCAAAATAGACTACAAAGGGAATGCTGCATTTTTTACTCATCCAACAACCTTTTGGGAGATTATTCATTTACAACATACTGCATGGGCATATTTGAAAAATTTGGGACAATAGTACCCAACCCTTAATAGCTTGTGAGCAGTGGTTTCTCCACCAAAGTGCCCACCGTCTTCACCTGCATGAAGTTTAGATAATATTTTCTTTGCTTCATCTCTTTCCAAACAATGCATGAGAACACTATCAAAATTCTTATGGAATAATACGTTATTTACCAACTGGAAAGGTGTAGATTTTAACCTCAATGATCTTATCTTTTTTGGATCTAGATGGTGAGGAGAAGAACCATGTATTAAATAAAACTTAATATCATCAAACCAAGAATTAGCAACAACTTGTGTACAACGGATCTGATTTTCACTATGTTGATTTACAGTTGAGACATTAATTTGAATATGTCGTTATTCAACTAAATCAACCACTAGTTTTCATAGGCCTTAACATCTGACAATTTATGCAGGGGTTATTTCGAGGTCACACTCTTCTAACAATGTCATCTAGTTTGCCCGTTTTTCACCCAATTCCTTTTGTACTAACAAGTTTCTAACATCAGGATAAGGCACAATGACTTTAGTTATGGATTTCAGCAAATATGATCGAAAATGTTTCACTGCTTTGAAAACTGCATAAGCCTGTTGATCTACAGCGCGATAGTTAAGCTCTTCTCCTTTGAAAGATGAGCTCATGAAGGCAATGGGGATTTCATTTCTTTCATCTTTATTTTGGGTCAACACAACAACATAAGATTGGTCAGAGGTGAAAGTTTAAAGATTGAAATTGTGTGAGAAATCAAGACTCATCAAGGAAGGGGCTTCCACTATGGCTTTTTTTATGTAATCAAAGGCTTGATTTTCCCATGGTCCCCAACAATACTGAACATATTTTTTAATTAAATTCTACAAAGGCCTTACCATTTATGAGAGAGTTGGGACAAACCTTTTGACAAAATTAATTTGGCCTAAAAAGAATTGCATAGATTTTTTGGAGGAGGGGGGTGGAAGTTTGGCAATGGCTTGAATTCTTTCGAGATCGATGATCATCCCGTCAATGGATACTATGAACCCGAGAAGTTTTCCTTGTTCTATTGAAAATATTGACTTCTTAGGGTTGAGACATATGTTATACTTGTGGCATCGTTCTAGGACAACCCTAAGGGGAGAGAAGTGATCTTTCTTGTTTTTGGAGAAAATAGTAGCGCCGCCAAGATAGACCACTATAGATTGATTTATGAGACCATGAAAAGAAATATCCATTTATCTCTGGAAAGTGGCCCCAACATTTATAATCCCAAAAGGCATCTTCTTATAGGCATAAGTGCCCCATGGGGTACGAAAAGTGGTTTTCAACTGGTCTGGTGGAGACATGAGGACCTGGTTGTATCCCAAAAAACCATCTAGTAGTTCTAGTCTTTCAGAACCAGATACCTTTTGAATAATTTGTTCCATTGGAGGAACCGGATAATTTTCTTGTTAGACACCCGATTTAGGTTATGAAAATCAACACAGAGTCGAATTTCGCCAATTTTCTTCCTTATAGGAACTAGGTTGGACACCCATTGTGTGTGTCTCACCGAGAAGATTATCTTCGCATTTAATAATTTGTTTAGTTCTTTCTTGACAGTGGCTTCCAATTTGGGGTGCATCTTTCTTAATTTTTGTTGAAAAGGCTGAGTTTTCGATTTCATGGGGCTGATATGTTGTATTATATTAGGATCACAATTTTTTAAATCATCATATGTCCAGGCAAAAACATCTTTAAATTATTTAAATAGTTTTATAAATCGAATCATTCTTGCTCGGAGCATCCCATTCCCAAATTGATCTTTTGAGGATTATCCTTAGTCCCTGGATTTATCCTTTTGTAAGTCAAGGAAGAATTGTTCGTTTTACAATTAACTGATCCTGTAAATCTATCATGCAAATCATAGAACTTTTCTAGTCTTACAACGGATTTGGGAATAGAGTTTATGAGATCAGACATTGATTCAGGAGATCTAGGATACGATATTACTATGAAGTTATAGAGATTTTCATCATGAGTGCCTTCATCGATAATTGTACCTTGGAAAGTGTCCTCCATATGCAAGAAGTTGATGATTTGTTGTTCATCGTCAAACACTCTCCAATTGGTGATGTTGTCTGGGATTGATGGATTAAACAATAATTCAATCAAAAATGCATTCAGAGAAAGACCTTTTGCAAGCAAAAGTTTGGAAGAAACATTAGCCAATAAATCAACTTCCGAATTACTTAGTCTAGGAATGGAATTGATGTTAAATGATGAAAATTTTTGTATCAAACTCCATAACTTTGTTTGGTAACGTTTTAGATGTGCTGACAAGCAGTGTATGGAATTCCTTACCTTCCTGACCACAATTTCCAACTCACCGAACGCTATTAAATTTGTTACGTTCATGTCCAAGGATTTCTTAATCCCTTGTAGAAGTGCTTCATATTCGACAGTATTATTATTGCACTCGAACTGTAATCGAAAGGCAATGAAAGTCTTAGTACTTGTGGGGTCGATGAGTACACATCCTGCACCAGATCCTTCCTTGTATTTGGAGCCATTGAAGTAAAGTGACCATATCTGAGCTTCGTCAGTAGTGTTTGGCACATTTGGCAAGGCTGTTGATTGACTACAGGTTATGAGCTCTGATTGTTTCTCCAGATTGGTGATGGGGAAAGTTTCAAGCATGAAATTACCAATGAAGGTGTTCATTCCCTGCATTTCAAGTGAATTAGTGGAAGAAGTAAATGGTTCATTTGAATCATTCAAATCTGTTATGGTGTGCTTGAGATAACGTTCATGGTTAATCCTAATTTTATCTGGCTATCCATTTTCTGGTAGCCATAGATGCGACCATTCTATTGCAAAGTAACCATGTAATTTCTCATACCAATCTCTGCTAAAAAATAAACCATAGACTTCAAGGATTTCAACAACAATGATTTCAATAATCTAGTGAACCTTAGTATTAGAAGATAACCTAACGAGCACATTCTTTAGTTCACCAATTACCTTAACATTCGTGCGATTGAGCTGAATGATTTTAAGACTAGAAGGATGAACTTCTGCGTTAATTTTTTGGCAAACAGATAAAGGAATCACATTTGATGATGTGCCAGAATCTACCATGCAATTATGTACATTTCTGTTAAAAGTTTCAAAAGTTAACAAGAAAGAGGAGACATTTTTGCGAGTATTAACAACAGAATTCTGTTGATTTTTAGTCGTTGTCCCAAAAACTACTTTATCTACATTTGATACAGTTTTTTTACTGATATCTCTTTTATCTAGGGGTTCAGGTCTCTTTTTAGTAGGGATCTTTTGAGTTGTTTTAGAACCGATTTCTGCAATTTTCTTGTTGTTTAGATTGTCGTTTTTGCTATTTTTTGTGATGTTTTGAAGAATTTTCTGCAGAAGAAGAGGGAATTTCAAACGTTCGTAAACAAAAATATTATCCTTGAGTTTTTTTAGGTCTTCAATCAAATCATACTCTAAAAATGGTGCTGCTAAATTCTATTTTGTTTCATCTTGTTTCAATTGTTTCGGGGGCACATTATTACTCATTTTGGAAGAAGGTTTACTCTGTGTTTTTCTTTTGGTTTTGTAAGGATGGATAGTTTCAAAATTTGCTTGAAAAATACTATCGAAGAAATGCCCAAAGATATTGGGAGATGACTCCTCTTCCTCAAGTACTTCTTCTTCGACTATGTCTTCCGAAATTTTAGGAGGGACCAAGTTATCCCGTTCTTCAAGGATAGTTTGTAGAGTGTATTGTAAGCTTTCAAAATTTAGACCTTCAGGGATTGGATTTGGTTGGTTGAGGGGAAAAGGATTTCTAAAAGGAGGTTTAAAACTTCCTTTGCTTGATGATGATTCTTCGGTCGATCTCTTCAGGTCTACGACTTGATTTGATAATTTTTGGACAACCTTTTGCAAACTTTCTAAGTCTGAATTTTCTGATTGGGTTTTGGTTTGGGGAGGCCTAATAAGAATTTCTATTTTCTTCTTAGAAGATGGGATTGTTTCAGCCTCATTACTAAGATTTTCTTTCAAGCTAAAAATATTTTTTTGGATTTGGTTTGCCTCCTCAAAGGTTTCCAGTAATGTGGACTTTTTAGATATTTTAACCCAAATTGCTATATTATTATGTAGAGATTTATTGTAATATTCTACAATAAGGATTTTTGTAGGCATTGAATCAGTGAGAATTTGGTTTTTTAATTGAGGAAACTTTGGTTAAAATATTTTACTTTCTCCTTAGGGTTCATTTTTAAGCTAGAAAGTTCCATAACTAAGACTTCATGAGATTTATCATCTTCGAACTTCTCTAAGAAACAGGTTTCAAATCTATCCCAATATACAATGGTGTGAGGTTGTTGGGAAAAATACCATGGAGAGGCATTGCCCTCAAACATGTAAGGAAAAAGTCTACATACTGCATCTTCATGTTCTACAATTCGGAGTCTAATGGCTAGCATGAATTTCTTTATGTGATCTTCGGCGATTTTTTTAGAATATGGATCGAACTTAGGTAACCATTTATCCGAGTGTTTTGGTCAAGGGTACTCGAGTCCAGGTATAGCCACAACATCTTGATCAAGCCACGGCCTGGCGAGAATGTCTTGGTTTTCCATGGGTGTAGGCGGTGTCAGAGGCTGAGATGGTTCAGATGAGGAACTTCCTTTGTTTAAAGATACTCCTCCTAAAGAGGATGGAGATGAATGACGTCGGGAAGGCAGAATACCTGATTACCTAGCTCCAAGAGTAGGTGTATCGATAGTATTGATAGTATCATCTCCTAGAGGGTTTAAAAGTAGACCCATGCCTTCAAGTTGTTCTCTGATATTAGAGAAATCTAAGGGTTGGTTCAGTGGCATACCAGGTTGTCTCATATGGGCCAAAGCACTGTGTGTCCTTACGAGTGATTGACGAACAATTTATTGTATGTCAGCCCCTTGAGGGTTTGGTGTTACCAGCTCGACGGGAATCTGGGGATTTTTGTTTGAGGTTGTTGTTGTTTCAAAAGTAATGTTGTTGTGGGAATGACTTTGCGTTACTATAGGGGAGTGAGTGTGTGGGGGAGGAGTCTTGCAACTTCCACATGCAATCAATTGTATTCAGGCCCTCCTTCTAGTGCCTAAATGAGTCTAGTCCAGGGTTGTCTAAATAACCCAATTTGTTTGGTGTAACGCATTCTGACAGGTTTAATGGCTCCATTGGCCAGTCTAAAATCCTAAAAGGAAAATGAAAAGAAAGGAATAACTGAACTAATTATAACAACTATATATTATATATATGCATATGCTTTTATATATTTATTGTAGGTATTTTAAACAGAAAAAAATACTAATATCACTTATATACATCATTTACAGATTGCATGTTTTAATCAAAACTTACAAAATCAAATGTGGAAGTTATTTCTATTAAGAAGTAGAAAAAGAAAACACATTTAAAACTTTTTTTTATTTTCCTTTAAAAAATCTAACAAATCTTCCATTGAATATACTATGAAACATAGACGTGTGGGTAGTCAAAAACTGAACCATACATTCTGGTTTTATGAATATGTAAATGACATAATTAAGAAAAAACAAAGAGGCTAACCTGTCAATGAGTTAGTGAGGTGTATCCAAGAGTCTTCATGAGTGAAGAACATCCAATTGCCATGTCCAAGAGAAACATCTGCAATGAACCTTGTGATTGTTCTAAATAAATTCAACACATGTATTGACAACTTAAGCTTTAATGACAAAGGAGGAAACACAAACATAACCCTGTGATCTTATAATTGCATATAATTACAGTGAGATAAATCTGAAAGTAACCTATGCACTTCATCATTCAATTAAAATTAAAAAAAAAATCCTATCATTCTAATTGGAGATATGATCATAACATTTATATTTTGAGCAGCAAATTATAGACGATATTTATAATATAAATATCCTGCACATAATAGATCATTAAGTCTAAAGCTATATGACCTATTAATGTATTAGGATTAACAAAACATAAATGAAAACATCATTAACAAAAGGATAAAGAAAAATTGCATATATGTTGTTCCATTAAGTCTTAGAATCACTCGTTCATCTTCTGCCCTCAGCGAAGATGATTTCCATTACAAAATATGGAGTATTTAAATATTTTAATAAGGATAAACTTCCTATATTCTAAGATAGGATCAGATCTCAGAAAGATCTTAAAATTACAAATATAGAGGGCTTAGACCCACACTAGATCAAACTAAATCATCAAAAATTATGAGGATTTTCTCCTATTTACAAAGTAAGCAAAAAGAATATATATGATAGACTAAGTCCAGCATGCTCCATCCCCTAAGATTAACATCAAATACATCCTATCCTGAAAAAATGAAATGAGCAAGTCAAATATTTTATTAACCAACAATTCCTAAATCTTATATGAGAAATTTACTTGGCTACAGAATCTCTCAAGTCTATAGCCAATCTTATTATTGGTAACAAAAATCTAAATCGATCTAGATTAATTAGAAAAATAACAAAAAATAATAACTGTGATAAAAATGAATCTTACCATTCAACTAAAAACAAAATTCAAATCACAATATATTAGAATTGATCATGGCTTGACACTATTAGTGTTTTTTATAATGATATTGCCTGTCCTTTTCAAACACTTTGCTTGTCTTTGTGCATTGGCCTTGAGATCACGGTTTTCATTTGCTGAGGATTCATTGAGAGTCATGAGAGTTTTGATCCTTGATTGAAGGATGGGGATGTCTGTATAGTACTGCCCTATCCATTGCAAGCAAACTTCACCAAGAACAACAGGGGTGATCTCTTGAGGAAATGTGTAATTGTGTAGTAAAACATCACTTCTATCCACTGTCGTCGTTTGACTGAGTTTAATACCTACAAACCCTTTGATATTTTTTAAACATGGTGGGAGATTATTGAAACAATCGAATGGTTGACTAATATTTGGTTTGAAACAATTCATCTCTTCCTCTGCCAGAAACTTTTCAATCTCAGAGTTAGAGTTCTCATGGATCTTGATCGTTTCGATTGAGCTCACATAAGATTTGGATCTATTACGCAGACTCCCTGAAATGAGTCGACCAAGATTCTTGTTATGAAACCCTAACATGGTTTGAGTTTTCTTCGACTGTTTGTGTAGGTTTCTATTGTTGGATTTTATAGTAGGTTCAGGGTAGAAAATCGGCTCATGGAGAGGAGTTTCAATCAACTCAGAACTAATACCTTGTTTCCCACATAAAGTTTGATTGGACAATGCCTCTTCACAAGGATTTTCATTCAAAATATCTGGGTTTCTAATTTAGAGATTAAGAAGTTTCTCTACCATAGGCTTATTCATTACAGGGGTCTCTACATGATTTATTGTAACAAAACCATTACGAGCTACGAAACTGTCCCAATCATCACCAAATGTTTTCAAATGATGAACTAACAGTAATTTAATCAAACCATGGTGAAAGAGGATGGAATCCAATTTTTGTTTCTTGTATCTCTTTGACACTTTATACAAACTTCTTAGTAGGTAAAACAACACATTTAAATGGAAGCCAATAAAATGCATGAGCAGTCGCACATGGTAAAGGAAGACCATGCCATAATGCCCTTCACAGGTAATAATTTTTTTTTAAACTACTAATCAACCATGCCATCTAAGCTTGAGTAGGGAGACCAGAATACCTTTGTCACAACATTCAATTTTTCTGGAGGTGACGAAAAGACTGCAAGGTAGTTCGTCCAACTTCAAATTTTTAAACCATTTTTTACCAGTGAGGGGGAGTCTTGCGCTCAAAAATTCTTCGGTGATTTCCAACTAAACATCACCTACCTTGGCTCTGCATCCATCAAATGTAAGGGTGAATTATTTGGCCACTTTAAAATTATAACCCTAAAACTTCTTAATAAACATATCCCAACCCTGGCTCTTCAGATCCTCACTCGCATCATAATACAACAACAAAGTTTGGGAGCCATCTGGCTCAAATCAGACAAAAGGAGCCATCAGGATTTGAACAGATTGTAAGAGAAGTGACCCAAAATAATTGTGGGCTTAAGCAATAGTAGTAATAGAGACAAGTCTAAGATGATAACAAAGGAGAAAAATTAGCAATCACACCAACACGACCACAATATAAGAATAAGGGTTTCAGACATGAAATTCGAACACTTATGGTGATGAATGTTTTGGATACAGAGCATAACAAAAGACCTTGATCTGTCATGAGAGGCCAGTCAATTCAAACTGTCAGTGAAAATGAAGTACAGGGTACGATCAGGGAGTGTTTAATTCCCATGACAAGTAATGAGTATATTTGATTTGCAAAGGTTAAAAAAAAGATATGTTTTTGTAAACCAAAGCTAATCGATTCTTGGTATATTTAAAAAGGATGCAAAATATAAACTTAAAATCCAAGAGAAACTAAAAATAATTATTTCATTGATATATGATAAGCTCAAAGAAAAACAAAATTCATGAAAAGAGATGTAAGCACATTGACCCTTTTAAAGACCAAACCTTAGATAGAATTGTAATATGATTTTAAGTTTTAATGCTTGATTCATGCTTTCAGTCATGAATCAAGCACATAAATGCAAGATAAAAGTAAATAGGAACTATCAAAACATCATTTTTACAACTCAATAGTCACCTTCAAATAGAAATATTTACAGGATGAGGCGTAGGCAACTACATGTATTGTCATTTGGCACTTGAAAAGGCAAAAAATCATGTAGGACTGCCAACACAACCGCGACCATAAAATTGGCTAAGTATGGAAAGGAACAACGGTCGATCAAATACATCATGTGAGGATATAGACGAAGATGTATATATGTCATCCTGCAAATGCTGGAATCCATGATCATAGAAAGGAGACTAAGTAAATAACCAAAAAGCGATAATACACAGGAAGAAGAAAAGTGAAAAAGGACTAAGGAGTCCACGACGGAATTGTAGATCATGGAAATTTTGAGTGCAAGACGTATATGATGGAACAAGAATAAGAAGAGTTCAAAAGAGCCAACTCGACAACCGCAACCATAAAATTGGCTAAGTATGGAAAGGAACAATGGTCGATCGGATTCATCATGCGAGGATATAGATGGAAATTATTATATGTCAGCCTGCCAACACTGGAACCCGCGATCATAGAAAGGATAATAAGTATATAAATAGAAATCGATAATACACGGGAAGAAGAAAAGGGAAAAAGGGTTAAGTATCTCATAGAAGAACATCTATTGTTCTCTTATTATTGCAAATCCTTTCGAACCCCTCGTGAGTTATCACTAGTAAAGGAATAAATTGCAGATCGCATAAGCTCTTTGGGTGCAAGATGTATATGATGGAATAGGGGACATAGGTGTTGGATACCAAAAACCCAAGACCCGATGATCAGATAATTGGCTAAGTATTGAAAGGGATCGCGGTCGCTCGGGCTCATGGTGTTAAGATATAGATAAAGAGTCGCCAATTTGTGAATCCATGAGGTCATGATCATATAGTTGCAACTAAATATAGAACCACTAAGGGATAATAGAGGGGGGGGAAAGAGAAAAATTAAGAATTTTTATACATTCCTACAAAAAAATTGTATATTGCAGAACACCATGCGTTGTTTGTAGCTCGCGGAAGATTCAAACCCGCAATCACAAAAGTGTGGAAGTATGGAACACAGAAACGCTGTTCGGGACTTGATTTCACTAATATATTGAAATTTGTAATAGCTTTTCCATTACCTAGGAAGATATTCTTTGAATGCTTCTAGACAATTTCTGTAATGATGGTTGGTTGTCGAGAATTTTTCTTATTAATGACGACTTTTACGGTTGTTGCATGATGTTGTTTTAGTATTAAACCTTTGGTGTTGCATATCTGGAAATAAGTACGAGGATGGGAAGAACAAGAAACAATTACTACAATTTGGACTTTTTCGTGAGCCCACCAACGCGAGGATCCAAAATAGGCTGACAAGGTTTCCCCAGAAGACGCAAGGCCTTCACGACCAAATTGTATAGCTCAGAACATTTGAACGTATAATGTGTAACACGAAAGAGGGGATGATGTAAGAGTCTGGTAGTCAATTTGTATATGGCATAGGAGGGGGTGCCAATTATTTCATACCAATGTGTCCAACTGTCACTAGTAAGAGCATAGTTGGTGTATATTAGGAAGGATGCGAAGTTGGTGGGGATGGAAGGCAACGACAGATATTTTGAGCAATGTTAATGTATACGAGGAACACATCGTGGAATTTTAGATCACAGATGTTTTGAGTGAAAGATGTATATCACGGAACAATAAACAACTTAGTTCATAAGCATCAACCCACCAACCGCGACCATAAAATTGGCTAAATATGCAAAGGAATAGCAGTCAGTCGGATTCATCATGTGAAGATATATATGGAGATGAAGACATATCATCCTATCAACCCTGGAACCAGATATCATAGAAAGGAGGCTAGGTATATACCCAAAAAGTGATAATGGATGGGAAGAAGAAAATGAGAGTTCGTATGTGCCAACCTGAAAACCGTGGCCATAAAATTGACTAAGTATGAAAATGAATGGTTGTTAGTCAGATTCATCATGTGAGGATATAGATGGAGATGAAGATATTTCAGCCTGCCAACCCTTCAACCCATGATCATAGAAAGATGACTAAGTATATAACCAGAAAGCGATAACGGATGGGAAGAAGAAAAGGGGAAAAGGGCTAAGTATCTCACAATAGAAAATCCATTTTTCTGTTTATTAATGCCAATGTTTTCGAACCCCTGTTGGGTTCTCATTAGTAAAAGAATAAACAGTAGATCATGAAATTTCTTTGGCTCCAAGATGTATATGACTTAAGAGGGGACATAGGTGTTGGATACTGCAAACCTGAGACCTGGTGGCCAGATAATAGGCTAAATATTGGCCAAGAGAAAGTTTTGATATTTATTTCAATAGTATTCATATTAATAAAGAGAAAGTTTTGATATTTATTTCAATAGTATTCATATTAATATATATTAATGGATCATTTTTGTTTCAAATGCAAATCATCTCCCAATTTACAGGATGTTGTTTGGTGCACAAATTTTGTTGAAACCATTAAAGTTTTGACTACAAGATGTATATAATGCAACAAGAAGTAGCAGAGTTCGAAAGAGCCAACCTGGAAACCACAACCATAAAATTGGCTAAGTATTGAAAGGAACAACAGTAGGTTGGATTCATCATGTGAGGATATAGATGGAGATGAAGATATGTCATCCCGCCAACCCTGGAACCCGCGATCATAGAAAGGTGACTAAGTATATAAACAGAAAGTGATAATAAACAGGAAGAAGAAAAGGGGAAAATGACTAAGTATCTCACATAAGAAAATCTATTCTTCCTTTATTAATGCCAAGCTTTTCTAACCCCTAGTGAGTTATCACTAGTTAAATCAGAAATTGCAGATCATGGAAGTTCTTTGTCTGCAAGATGTATATGACAGAACAAGGGACATAGTTGTTGGACATCACAAACTGGGGGGCCAATGGCCAGAAGGTGAGTTATCGCTAGTTAAAGAATAAATTACATATCACGAAAGTTTTTTGGTTGCAAGATGTATATGATAGATTAGGGGAAATAGTTGTTGAATACTGCAAACCCGGGACCTGGTGGCCAGATAATTGGCTAATTTTTGGCTAAGAGGAAGTTTTTATATTTATTCCAATAGTACTCATATAGTATATATGCACAGAGATTATCGAATAGAAGAAGTTGCAATATATGAAAAAAATTGAACAGGAACATGGAGTCAACACTTGAGTTGCCTTGTTGTAAGTCATTAATTAAGTCTATTTACGGTTCTCTAAGAATGAAAGTCAGACAGGTCATCCAATTTATTTCTTTAAGTATAGGGCCGATGCCACATAAGTATGGCCTATGACAAATTATTCTTCCATGTAAAATGTAAGCAATGAATAGAGTAGCCTTTATTTAAATTGAAGCACTAGGCAACATAAATAAAAACTTGTCGTCCATGTTTAACGAAACATACAAAAAAAGGTACAAAATAAAATGAAAAGCAATACGACATATTGGAAAACACCATAAAAAAACCCGCAAATATTCTATATTCAAATAACATGGGTTACAAAATACAATTGAGATTATTTTCCACAATGATTATGATTTGGCCTATCACCAACCAATAAAAAATATGAATAATGATGAAGCTTGTTGATAGTCTTCTTGACGATCAAATCCTTTATTCGTAAAAAACAATGAGTTGAATATCAATTTTAGGTCTTGGACTTAATTGGTGTTGCCAACTAGATCTATCCCAGTTTTTTG
>CBVK0100465290.1:0-14161 GCA_900067695.1 Picea abies | reverse complement strand
ATATGCAGTTTGGCATCGCAAACCCCAAAACCCCGATGAGGGGGAAGGTTGTGGTCACAGGTGATGGTCATGTGAACCCGAGGCTGATCCAGGAGGGCTAGCTGAAGTAAAAGTGCATCAGGAATCGGAGGATCACAGATCCAGGGGACAATTGCACTTTGACATCGAAAACCCCGAAACCCTGATAGAAGTATAAGGATGCGGTCTTATGAATTCTGGTCATATAGACTAGGAACCTAGCCAGGAGGGCTGGTGCATGAAAAGGGTGCATCAATGATCAGTGATTGGAGAGGTGAGAAACTTTCGACACCGGGCATATCGAAACCCCGAAGCTCGATAACCGTTTTCCTGTGGGGAAATTTTTCATGGCGAGTGCAGGAGGCCGTGCATGGGAATGAAGGACCTGTGGATTGGATTTCAACTGAGATTCCAGTAGGGAGTCAAAAGAGATAATTCAGCTCATACAAAAATTTGAACGATCCTTAAGACCGGGAGGTCAGGTGCAGAGACCCTGCGGGGTATGTAGGAGCATTGTTTTTTTGCGCCATCAAGTGGTATCAGAGCGGGATTATGTTTGTATATTATAGACAGAAGAGGAAAAAAGAAGACAGAGTGCTGGAGGACTCTATAAGGACTTGTTTGTATATAGGAAGCAGTCCATAGACAGTCAGCAGGACTGTAAGATGAAGCTGGACACACTCAAGATGGAGAGTGACAACTGTAGATTTTCCAAGGAGGCAGATAGACACAACAAGACGGCTACTAAAGGCCATATGAAGAAGAGAAAAGTAGAAAAGACTGCAGAAATGGATAGCGAGATGGATAAAGAGCTCTATGAATTAAAAGCAGACATAGAGAAGCTCGAACTACAGATGCGGAAGGATAGGAGGAGGAGACGGATGCGTGAATTGCCCATGGAGAAGGAAAAAGAAAAATAGGCAGTCAAGGAGTTGATGGTCAGAGGGCAGCGCAGGATGCTAAAGAGATGGTTGAGATATGCTGAAAACCCCAAGACCACAGAGGAAAATATTATTTATGTCTATGAGCCAGAGACTGGGAGAGGTATCGATGATGAAGAGGATTAATTGGGATCGATTGATGATGATCTCAAGAACTGCCAAGAGGGCAGAGAAGTAGAAATTCTCATTTTCCAAGAGGGAAATAGATTGAGATCACTGCGGGATCTCAAAGACTGTCAGGAGGACAGCCAGGGAATTTCACATTGCCAGCTGGGCAATGAAAGGAGATCGTTGCGGGATCTCAAAGTCTACTAGGAAAGCAGCAGAAGCATCCCATATTTCCAGGTGGGCAGGGATGGGCAGATGAGACTATCTGTGGGTCTCATAAACTCAGAAGTGAGTTGGAATCAGCCAGGGGATCTGACAGAGCAGGTGAGCTCAAAGATAGATTTAGATCAGTAGATGAAGCTGACAGGGGAGGAAGATATGAGAGATCTTCTGATGATTGGGTGAATTGCGATATTCCTACCATGTGCCCAGGAGGAGGCAGAATTTTTTGTTGTAGATGGTGCAATAGCAGAACAGTCACAGCTGACGATGACTGTCAGGGAAGAAGAAGAATTGGAGTAGGTGATTGAAACTACCCAAGAAGAAGCAGAAGAAGAAGGAGAAGAGAAGGAGCATTCTGAGGAATTCCTCAATGATTTCGGCCAGGAAGCTGAAAAGAAAGAAGTTGTAGCATTGGAGCTAGTAGCAAAGGAAGCCAAGGCAGCAGGTAAGTAAAGTTATCACTCCATGGGAGATGGAGTTGTAGATGCTAGAGGATTGGCTGAACAATCCAGGCCCAGCAAGAGAATTGACAGAAGTTGAGCTATCAGGGAAGGTGACTGAACAACATGTCATTCAAAGGGAGACTGCAGAGCTGAAGTCTGCAGCAAAGTGGCAACTTGAGGCCACCAATGAAGATGAAGAAGATGGCATGGGAGATCATAGCGATCTATCCAATTGCAAAATTTTTTTGCAGCTGAGGAGACTGCATGAGCAGGACCAGCCACTGGAGTAGTTGGACATAGTGATCGAGGAGATCATGGAGCTGATGTTAAGGTCAGCAGAGACATCCAGCGAGGAGTAGCTGGGCAGAAAAGAAGCAGCAGTTGCGGCGCAGCAGAAGTAGCAGCAGCAGTAGAATGGAGCATATGGGAAGCTCCAGATGTTTGTTTGGGATCCAGGAGGATTTCCAACAGCTTAGAGGGGAAGCTCATGAGTAGGAGCTCATGATTTTGCAGCTGAGGAACTTGATGCAGGAGCATCTCTCCATGTCAGCCAGCTAGCCAGCCACGTCGAGCGCATGCATTCAAGCTGAGGAGAGGCGCAACCTCATTTGAAATTTGAATTGAATGTAATTAAATGCTTAGGCTGGTGAGCCATAGAAGCCGTGCCTTTGTGCAGGCATTAGGAAGATTGACCATTAATGTGTGTATGGCTAAGATCTAGATCCGATTCTGGACTAGACAACCCATCCAATGTAATTGAATAGGGTAGGTAGACCTGGAGGGAAGCGCTCAATGAGCCCCTCACGTAAAAGAGATTTTGAGATCTCATTTTGAAAAAGATAGAAGAGAGAGTTGAGAAGAGCCAGAGAGAGCTCGAGAACACCATTGTATATACAGGCATTTGCCATTTTAATAGAATCAGAAGCAATTTTTCCTGGATGTTATTCTGAGTTATATGGATGTTTGTGTGTTGTGAATGTATGTTGTAGTTGTGCATTTGCAGGGTTGTTTGATTTCAGAAGAGGGTCTTTGAGGTTTCATGCCAGGAGGGCGTGACAGAGTACAGCGGTCTCTGAATACTGGTGCACAGAGGATGCACTTCTGAACTCTACGGAGTCAGACAAAGACATGCTGCGGCACAGGACTGAAGTCAACAACTCAGGAGGAAGACCTTTGAGGTTGTTGAACACCTCAGGAGGTAAGGTTGTGTATGGGAAACATAGTTGCAGATAGAATTCTATTGTGAATTCTGTAGAGCTCTGCCAAGTGGGCATTGAGCATACGCACGGGTTGCAATGGGGAAGAACTCTGATGTGAGTTCTTAAGAGGACCAGAATCACTAAGGATTCTGAGAGCTCTTCCAGGAGGGCATCATGCAGGTGCATAGGTGCACAGGAGAAGAAGACAGAACTACTGAATGTTCTGTGAGAGGAAACTCTACCAGGTGGGAATTGAGTTAGTGTGCATTCAGGCACAGAAGAGGAAAGAACTCTTTGAGTTCTGTGAACTGAAGGAAGAATCCATTGAGGGATCTTCACTGGGTTGCTGAACACACAGAAGGACTCAGCAAGAGGTTGCTTGAGTAGAGAGGGCGTCATATTTCTCCATCTGAGGGAGAAGAAGGACAAAATCCCTCAAGGGGTCTGAGTGTTTGAAGAATCTCAGGAAGGGCAGCGTTCTCATTCGCACAACAGAACTCACAGTCATGAAGTTCGCAGAGACAAAGAAAAGGTCAAGGCCTTTGAGAACATGAAATTCTTCCAAGTCTAGGAAGAAAGAGCGCAAGAAGCTCAGGAGAGAGCACGACAGTCGTCAAAACGGTGGGAGAAGGAAGAGATCTGGACTGTTGAGGATTTTACTTTCAGGAGGAGCTCAGGAGGAGCCTACAAAAGGAGGAGACCGACAGTCGTTGGATCTCACATAGAAATCCCGTCAGCCGTTGGATCGGGAGAAGATGCTCGGAGTTTAGCCTCTGGAGAAAGCGCACGAGGATAACGGATCTGAACCATCAGATCTGGAGCAGGTACCCAACAACCGTAAGAGTGGACAAGAGTTGCATGAGGTTTAGCCATCGGGATAACAGCCATCAGGAAATCGGGGTTCTCGAGGGCAAGAGAACCGGGACATCGAAAGTCTCTTAATCCCGACGAGGATCTGGATCGTCCGTTGGCAAAGGGCACTTGACGGAGATCAATAAATTGTCGGCATATTGGTTATCAGAAAATCAGAGTTCCCAAGGTTGAAGGAAATGGGACATCGAAAGTCTCGAAATCCTGGAGGAATCAGGACCGTCCATATGAAAGGATGCATGGCAGCGATCGGTGTCATCGGGAAAATCCCCGACAAGGAAGCCGTCCATCGGTGTTTGGTTCATCGGGATATCGGTAATCCCAATGACAAGTTGTTTGTGCACTTTGAAATTGTGAAATGCGATACCTCGATCAGTGGGGTCCAGCTGTCAGTGTATCGAGGAAGGAAGGAGTCACCGTTTGAAGGGCCAACTGTCAGTGCAGTGGAGATTCAGGATTTGAGGAGTCGGGAATCCCGCAGGTGTATGCATTTTGGCATCGCAAACCCCGAAACCCTGACGAGGGGGGAGGTTGTGGTCATGGGTGATGGTCATGTGGACCCGGGGCTAAGCCAGGAGGGCTAGCTAAAATAAAAGCACGTCGGGAATCAGAGGATCGCGGATCCAGGGGACGATTGCACTTTGACATTGAAAACCCTCAAACCCCGACAAAAGTATAAGGCTATGGTCTTATGAATTCTGGTCATATAGACTAGGAACCTAGCCAGGAGGGCTAGCGCATGAAAAGGGCGCATCAGTTATCAGGGATTGGAGAGGTGAGAAACTTTCGACACCGGGCATATCGAAACCCCGAAGCCCGATAACTCTTTTCCTGTGGGGAAATTGTTCACGGCGAGTGCAGGAGGCCGTGCAGGGGAATGAAGGACCTGTGGATCGAATTTCAACTGAGATTCCAGCAGGGAGTCAACAGAGCTAATTCGGCTCATACGAAAATTTGAACGATCCTTAAGACTAGGAGGTGAGGCGCAGAGACCCTACGGGGTATGTAGGAGCGTCGTTTTTCCGTGCCATCAAGTGGTATCAGAGCGGGATTATGTTTGTATATTACAGATAGAAGAGGCAAAAAGAAGACAGAGCACTGGAGGACTCTATAAGGAATTTTTTTCAGATAGGCAGCAGTCCATAGATAGTCAGCAGGACTGTAAGATGAAGCTGGACACACTCAAGATGCAAAGTGACAGCAGTAGATTTTCCAAGGAGGCAGATAGACACAACAAGATGGCTACTTAAGGCCGTAGGAAGAAGAGAAAAGAAGAAAATCTTGCAGAAATGGATAGAGAGATGGATAAAGATCTCTATGACTTAAAAGAAGACATAGAGAAGCTTGAACTACGGATGTAGCAAGATAGAAGGAGGAGACGAATGTGTGAATTTCCCATGGAGAAGGCAAAATAAAAATGGCCAGTCAAGGAGTTGATGGTCAGAGGGCAGCACAGGCTGCTAAAGAGATGGTTGAGGTATGCTGAAAACCTCAAGGCCACAGAGGAAAAGATGATTTATGTCTGTGAGCCAGAGACTGGGAGAGGTCTCGATGATGAAGAGGATGAATTGGGATCGACTGATGATGATCTCAAGAACTTCCAGGATGGCAGAGAAGTAGAAATTCCCATTTGCCTCGAGGGAAACATATTGAGATCACTGCAGGATCTCAAAGACTGTCAGGAGGAAAGCCAGGGAATTTCACATTTCCATCTGGGCAATGAAAGGAGATCGTTGCGGTATCTCGAAGTCTGCCAGGAAGGCAGCGGAAGCATCCCATATTGCCAGGTGGGCAGGGATGGGCAGATGAGACTATATGTGGGTCTCATAAACTCAGAAGTGAGTTGGAATCAGCCAGGGGAGCTGACAGAGCAGGTGAGCTCAAAGATATATTTATATCAGCAGATGCAGCTGACAGGGGAGGAAGATATGAGAGATCTTGTGATGATTGGGGGAATTGGGATATTCCTACCATGTGCCCAGGAGGAGGAAGAAATTTGTGTTGCAGATGGTGCAACAGCAGAATAGTCACAGCTGACGATGACTGTTAAGGAAGAAGAAGAATTGGAGCAGGTGGTTGAAACTGCCCAAGAAGAAGCAGAAGAAGAAGGAGAAGAGAAGGAGCATTTTGAGGAATGGCTCAATGATTTCGGACAGGGAGCTGAAAAGAAAGAAGCTGTAGCATTGGAGCTAGCAACAAAGGAAGCCAAGGAGCAGGCAGGTAAAGTTATAACTCCATGGGAGATGGAGTTGGAGATGCTGGAGGATTGTCTGAACAATCCAGGGCCAGCAATAGAACTGACAGAAGTTGAGCTGTCAGGGAAGGTGACTGAACAACAAGTCAGTCAAAGGGAGACTGCAGAGCTGAAGTCTGCAGCAGAGTGGCAACTTGAGGCCACCAATGAAGATGAAGAAGATGGCATCGAAGATCATAGCGATCTGTCCAATTGCAGAAAATTTTTGAAACTGAGGAGACTGCATGAGCAGGACCAGCCACTGGAGCAGTTGGACGCAGTGATCAAGGAGATCATGGAGCTGATGTTAAGGTTAACAGATAATGCTAGCAAGGAGCAGCTGGGCAGAAAAGAAGCAGCAGCAGTAGCGCAGCAGAAGCAGCAGCAGCAGCAGAATGGAGCAGATTGGAAGCTCCAAATGTTTGTTTAGGATCCAGGAGGATTTCCAACAACTTAGAGGGGAAGCTCATGAGCAGGAGCTCATGATTTTGCAGCTGAGGAGTTTGATGTAGGAGCATCTCTCCACGTCAGCCAGCCACGTCGAGCGCATGCATTCAAGCTGAAGAGAGGCGCAGCCTCATTTGAAATTTGAATTGAATGTAATTAAATTCTTAGGCTAGTGAGCCATAGAAGTCGTGCCTTTGTGCAGGCATTAGGTAGATCAGCCATTAATGTGTGTATGGCTGAGATCTAGATCCGATTCTGGACTAGAAATTCCATTCAATGTAATTGAATAGGGTAGGTAGACCTGTAGGGAAGCGCTCTGTGAGCCCCTCAGGTAAAAGAGATTTTGAGATCTCATTTTGAAAAATTTAGAACAGAGAGTTGAGAAGATCCAGAGAGAGCTCGAGAACACCATTGTATATACAGGCATTTGCCATTTTAATAGAATCAGAAGCAGTTTTTCCTGCATTTTATTATGAGTTATATGGATGTCTTTGTGTGTTCTCTATGTGTGTTGTGAATGTATGTTGTAGTTGTGCATTTGCAGGGTTAGTTGTGCATTTGCAGGGTTTTTTGATTTCAGAAGAGGGTCTTTGAAGTTTCATGCCAGGAGGGCGCGATAGAGTACTGCGGTCTCTGAATATTGGTGCACAGAGGATGCACTTCTGAACTCTGCGGAGTCAGGCAAAGACATGCTGTGGCACTTGACTGAAGTCAACAACTCAGGAGGAAGACCTTTGAGGTTGTTGAACACCTCAGGAGGCAAGGCTGTGTATGGGAAACACAGTTGCAGACAGAATTCTGTTGTGAATTATGTAGAGCTCTACCAAGTGGGCATTGAGCATACGCACGGGTTGCGTTGGGGAAGAACTCTACTGTGAGTTCTTAAGAGGACCATAATCACTGAGGATTCTAAGATCTCTGCCAGGAGGGCATCGAGCAGGTGCATAGGTGCACAGGAGAAGAAGACAGAACTACTGAATGTTCTATGAGAGGAAACTCTGCCAGGTGGGCATTGAGTTAGTGTGCATTCAGGCATAGAAGAGGAAATAACTCTTTGAGTTCTGTGAACTGAAGGAAGAATCCACTGAGGGATCTTCACTAGGTTGTTGAACACGCAGAAGGACTCAACAATACGTTGCTTGAGTAGAAGACAACCAAGAGGGCGTCATATTTCTCCATCTGAGGGAGAAGAAGGACAAAATCCCTCAAGGGGTCTGAGTGTTCGAAGAAGCTCAGGAAGGGCAGCGTTCTCATTCGCACAGTAGAACTCACAGTCATGCAGTTCGTGGAGATGAAGCAAAGGTCGAGACCTTTGAGAATGTGAAATTCTTCCAAGTCTGGGAAGAAAGAGCACAGGAAGCTCAGGAGAGAGCACGACAGTCTTCAGATCGGTGGGAGAAGGAAGAGATCTGGACCATTGAGTATTTTACGTCTAGGAGGAGCTCAGGAGGAGCCTACAGAAGGAGGAGACCGACAGTCATCGGATCTCACATAGAAATCCTGTCAGCCATTGGATCGGGAGAAGATGCTCGGAGTTTAGCCTCTGGATCAAGCGCATGAGGATAAAGGATCTGAACCGTCAGATCTGGAGTAGGTACCTGATAGTTTTCAGAGTGGACAGGAGCTGCACTAGGTTTAGCCATCGAGATAGCAGCCATCGGGAAATTGGGGTTCTCGAGGGCAAGAGAACTGGGACATCGAAAGTCGCAAAATCCCGACGAGGATATGGACCGTCTAATGGCAAAGGGCACGTGATGGAGATCGAGCGATCATCGGCATATTGGTTATCAGGAAATCAGAGTTCCCAAGGTCGAAATAAATGGGACATCGAAAGTCTTGAAATCCCAGAGGAATCAGGACCGTCCATCTAAAAGGACGCGTGGCAGCGATCGGTGTCATCGACAAAAGCCCCGACAAGGAAGTCGTCCATCGGTGTTTGGTTCATCGGGATATCATTGATCCTAGTGACAAGTGGTTTGTGCACTTTGAAATCACGAAACATGATACCCCGATCAGTGGGGGCCAGCTGTCAGTGTATCGAGGAAGGAAGGAGTCACCGTTTGAAGGGCCAGCTGTCAGTGCAGTGGAGAGTCAGGATTCGAGGAGTCAGGAATCTCGTAGGCATATGCATTTTGGCATCGCAAACCCCGAAACCCCAATGAGGGGGAAGGTTGTGGTCATGGGTGATGGTCATGTGGACCTGGGGCTGAGCCAAGAGGGCTGACTGAAGTAAAAGTGCATCAGGAATTGGAGGATCACGGATCCAGGGGACGATTTTACTTTGACATCGAAAACCCCGAAACCTCGACAGAAGTATAAGGCTGCGGTCTTATGAATTTTTTTCATATAGACTAGGAACCTAGCCAGGAGGGCTAGTGCATGAAAAGGGTGCATTGGTGATCAGGTATTGGAGAGGTGAGAAACTTTCGACACCGGGCATATCGAAATCCCGAAGCTCGATAACCATTTTCCTGTGGGGAAATTGTTCATGGCGAGTGCAGGAGGTCGTGCAGGGGAATGAAGGATCTGTGGATCGGATTTCAACTGAGATTCCAGCAGGGAGTCAAAAGAGCTAATTCGACTCATACAAAAATTTGAATGATCCTTAAGACCGGGAGGTCAGGCGCAGAGACCTTGCGGGGTATGTAGGAGTGTCATTTTTCCACGCCATCAAACTATCCACATCTATGTGTAATTCTAAATCATTATCCCTCCTTGAGTCCAATGACCCCATGATTTTAGCGTGGCCATGCTTGATGTGTAAGTTTACACATTGCAAATTATGGGATCATATATAAGATAATGTATCAACTTTAGTGGATCATACATATATATATATATATGGTAAAAATCCAACTATAAGAAGATGCTTCATTTGTTAACTCAATATGTAATCGGTTATAGATGCTTTCTTTGTAACTCATAACCCATTTAACCATTAACACCAAAAATAATTATATAACACATATCCCTTAACCTTTATAATCTTAGAGAACTAACAACAATAAACATTATTATTATAACCTCTAACCTTTATAATTGTAACACCTAAACTTTGTAATTATAACACCTAAACTCTAACATGGCATACATCTCCTAACCCTTACTTTGAATAACACCTATAACTCCTAATTGTTATAACCCCTATGAATTTTCACCCTATAATAACCATTATCCACAATAAGTACCCCTAACCATATGACTCATATAATTTTAAACCTTTAAGGAATTATAAATGACATAATTAACCTTGAACACATATGAACTTATAAAAACTAACCCTTAGAACGTCTATCAAATCTATCTCGTAACTCCTAAGAATGTATCAACCCTAAATTCCTATGACACTTAGTTACCCCCTATGACTCCTAACCACAATAATTTTTAACTCATAACCCATTTAACCATTAACACCAAAAATAATGATATAACACCTATCCCTTAACCTTTATAATCTTAGAAACTAACACCAATAAACATTACTATTCTAACCTCTAAAATTTATAATTGTAACACCTAAACTTTGTAATTATAACACCTAAACTCTAACATGACATACATATCCTAACCCTTACTTTGAATAACACCTATAACTCCTAATTGTTATAACCTCTGTGAATTTTCACCCTATAATAACCATTATCCACAATGAGTACCCCTAACCATATGACTCATATAACTTTAAACCTTTAAGGAATTGTAAATGACATAATGAACCTAGAACACATATGAACTTATAAAAACTAACCCTTAGAACCTCTATCAAATCTATCTCATAACTCCTAGGAATGTGTCAACCCTAAATTCTTATGACCCTTAGCTACCCCCTATGACTCCTAACAACAATCCTTTGTAACTCATAGCCCATTTAACCTATAACTCCTAATTGTTATAACTCTTGTGATATTTCACCCTATAATAACCAATATCCACAATTAGTACACCTAACCATATGAATCATATAACTTTAAACCTTTAAGGAATTGTAAATGACATAATTAACCTAGAACACATATGAACTTATAAAAACTAACCCTTAGAACCTCTATCAAATCTATCCCGTAACTCCTAAGAATGTATCAACCCTAAATTCCTATGACCCTTAGTTACCCCCTATGACTTCTAACCACAATCCTTTGTAACTCATAACCAATCTAACCTATAACTACTAATTTTTATAACCCATGTGATCCTTCACCCTATAATAACCATTATCCACAATGCATACCCCTAACCATATGACTCATATAACTTTAAACCTTTAAGGAATTGTAAATGACATGATTAACCTAGAACACATATGAACTTATAAAAACTAATCCTTAGAACCTCTATCAAATCTATCTCGTAACTCCTAAGAATGTATCAACCCTAAATTCCTATGACCCTTAGTTACCCCCTATGACTCCTAACCACAATCCTTTGAAACTCATAACCCATTTAACCATTAACACCAAAAATAATGATATAACACCTATCCCTTAACCTCTATAATCTTAGACAACTAACACCAATAAAAATTATTATTCTATCCTCCAACCTTTATAATTGTGGGAGGGGATTGTTATCCATTTATTAAAAGGAACAATGAACAAACATTGTATTAAGTCTAGACATGGGCAATGATGACCTGTGAATGGGGCCAATGTTGAAATTTTTTCAAATTGTTTATGTATGCATTGAAATTTTACATGGATAGACTATTTGCATGCCTTAATGATATGGGAGGGTTTTGGGACTAAAATTTTACTCACACACCCACTTGTTTCCATCATCAATTCATCAATTCAATGTGGGTCGTGATTTTTTTCAAATAAGGGTTGTATGTGGTTGTTCATAATGAAAAGGAATAAGAAACATCTCTTGTTGAGTAAGTGATAAAGAATTATTTTCAAGATAAACTTCTAGATGTTGATGGAAGTATATCTCCTATAGTTATTCCTAACCCCATAAGTGAAGTTGGGCATACAAGAAAAAAAAACTAATTTTAAGATTTTTCTTGAGCCTGTGAGAAATGTGTCTGTCATATCCAACCCAAGCATGTTTCCTACTATCCCATAATGAAGTGCTAAGTGTTTAGATACCCAAGAATCCTTACCTGCAACTTTAGAATTTTCTTAAAAAACATCATTTAATCACACTCTCTTTCATGCACGGTTCAATGTTAAACCATTTCTTACAATTGGATAACTTTTCCCCTTTTGTGGTAACAACTATGTAATTTCCCCCTCTAAAATGCTCATGTACTTGAAACTGACGCATATAAATGACATGTGAATGAGGCCAACATTGAAATATTTTCAATTTGTGCTTGTATGCACTGAAATTTAACATGGTTAGACTAGACACATGCATTGACGGTATGGGAGGGTTTCTGGACTCAAACATGACTCGCACATACAATTCGACAATCAAACAAGAAGCCTATAGAATAATTAATGTGAATGGGGGCAATGGATGTTTGGCATGGATGTATTGGAAGCATATTTCATAGCACACCGGTGTTTAAATTATTTCCCTGGACACTTCAAAATTATAAGGATGAATGACCCTTTACAACTACATGTTAGCCTTTACAACTTCATGTGATAACACATCACTTCATCCTTGTTTACCTACAATCCTACCTACTATTTGAGCTCTAGTCTCCCCTTAGTGTTGATGCTCCTTAATTCTCCTAACAAGCTCTACTTTGTGTGGTGTGGACCTTATATGTCCTATTTACTAAGCATTTTTCATTCTATACTTTCCACTACCACAACATGGTTGTATTCAAAATTCATAATGATGAGTCGAACAATCCCTAAACAAGCTAGTTGACTCACCCTCTAGTCATTTTCAACCACATTTACGTCACTTCACATCTTCTCAGATCCTTTCCAAATGATGAGCCCAACTTTGGGACCATCTCCAAAATGTTTTTTTTGAATTCTCCCTCTGTAGGGCTCAAGGGTCCACGAGCTCATGGATAATTTCCTCCTTCCTCTATGGTGTCATTCCAACATTGAATTTTCCTATGTTAGTTGTTCATGTTCCTTTCCTTTTATATAAACTATTAGTACTTTGATTATCTCATGGATTTTAGATGGTAGATTATATAGAATATACATCGAGTAATGGATATTTAATTGTCATTAATTTGAAAAAGTGTTCATATCTTTCCATAAATTTCAAAAGAAACCATATCTTTCCCAAAATTTTGAAAAAGTAATTGGATGGTGAGGAAATCAAAACAATTTTTGAGTGAATTTACTATTGGATTACCATCATTAATAGAAGGAACAATGTCATTAACCAAACCCAAATGATGGCATAACGTAACTTTTTGAATTGTCAAATTAAGCCCTTTTACTTACCCCTTATCCCCTATTTCCATCATTTCAACTTTATGACTTGATGTGATTATTAACTGCATACGATTATCATTAACGATGACCCACAACTATGGACATAACCTTTCAGGTTTTATGGATACCACCATAGCTCTATAGTGTGATGATGCAACTCAAAGAGATTATCTTTACATGACTTGACTAGATTAAATGAGAATTTCCCTATCCCCCTAACTACAAAGGTGGAGCTTAATTCCCATGAATATTGAAAGAAACTTACAAATTCAAACAGATTATTCTCGACTCAATCAACTCAATACTTCCTTAACTGCAAGGTTAAGTTTTATTAAATTAATGCAACTAGATTGACTATCCCTTTCCTAATATCTAGCCTTATTGAATTAACTGTGAAAGCATAAACAATGATAATGTGTAGGTCATTTTCAAGAGATTCCCAACTTATTTTTGAGGAGCAATGAAAGGTTTCGGGTGAGCACCATTCACCATCCCTTCTTAATTGTTCTATCAAGATGATCCAACTTTACTGTTATCGAATTCCATATGGTTATGAATAAGAAAGGCCCTAGCCAATGCATTTACAACTTACTGTGTTGATTGAGGTACCTACTATTGTATAAAAATACAAAGTCACTTTTCCTCAATATCCTCTTTTCTTCTTTCTTTTTTCTTTAGAACATTTAATAGTTGATTGATTTTCCCTTTTGAGGTTATTTTGGAACTGAATAGAGGGGATTTTGGGAGAGAAGGACTAAATGGTTGTCAACTTCCCTTTATGATCTCTAGAAAGGAGTCATCTTCCAACCAATATGGGTTTACGTTGAAAGGTTTGGGGGGATTTTCCTAGAGGGATTTAGTTCCAAGAGGATAAGGTTATGGGATGAGTCACCACTCAAAGAGACGATTGCTTGAACTAAATATTTTCATCCAAAAAGGATTTAGAGGTCACTAAACAATCCAGGATATTAGCCACTTAAGCCTCCCATGTTCTCATATTCCTCCAAATAAAAGAGATTTTTACAGGTTTTATATTGTGCATCCTAGCTCACTCAATTTTGGAAATTCGAATAAGTCTATGAGGGGATCCATTTGAGTTTTTGGGCCCCAAATTTCATAATATCCTAGAGTAAAATGTATGTCTCCTCATAGCAACACTAAACTGAAGTGGAACCAATATTTTTCTAGGGAATTTTCCTAAAAGCTATGTCTGTATACATAAGGGTCATAAATGTCGATGCAATTGAACTCCTTAGCTAGATATCTAGAGAATAAAGAGGTCCTTGTAAGGACTAAGGGGAAGGCCCATGATTTTATGAGTTTTAATTATATT
>CBVK0100465289.1:0-10304 GCA_900067695.1 Picea abies | reverse complement strand
ATATAACAAAACAAAAAATTATATTTCCCCCTTGCCAATGCCTGTGCCTGTGGCATCAATCATAGATTCACCTAGCTATTGGAGGAGGTAGATGATTGTCCAAACCCTGCAAAATTTCATTGGAGGAGTTGGTAGAGCACCGCCAAAATTGCAACACGGATTAAGGAATATTTATGAGCCTGAGGCTTTGATCAATCGCTAGTTACGAAGCTTTTCGAGGTTCACTAGTCTCACATGTGCCCACACCATCGATCATAGCTTCTAGTTGTTGGAGGAGGTAGATCATTGCTTCTAGTTGTTGGAGGTAGATAGAGTATTTCCCAAACATTGCGACAAAGATAGAGAAAGAGAACCTATGACCAAGGGGACAGAGGAGCGTTGATAGAGGAGGCCAGCTAGCCCTAGTGTGACAGAGGATCATTGATAGAGGAGTCCAGCTAGCCCTAGCATCGATAGAGGAGGCCAACAATGTCATCAAATCAGGTATGGATGTGAAGCAACTCTTTCCATGAAATTTCCCCTTCCTTCTTTGCACATTGTGATTGCTAAAATGTTGGGTGAAAAAGACACCTAAAGCTTAGCTAAGTGAAATTGAAAAATCAGATGAGATACGTCTCAATGCTATACTGGTACTCCCAATGATATCTACCACAATTAGGTTTGGATGGCACATTAACCATATACAAATTTATCATTGAAGAATATAAAGAACCCATACATTTTAGAGGTTTATATGCATCCACCACCACAAAAATAAGGTTCACATTGTGCCAAAAGTTCACTATGATTCACATCCTCACAACATCCAATATCTCTAAATAACAGTTGCAATTGATCATGTCAACAAAAACAAAATATGACATTGATCACTCCAGGTTTAGATACATCTTCTAATCCTATTTACACTCCCTCTTGACACACTTGTGCCCACCTTGTAGTCCCATCAACTTGACCTCTCAAGATACCCTCTAAACTCTTTGGAAGTAACATCTCCCACCTACTCTCCACTATTCCCACAAATCCCCTATAAATTCAATTCACCATACACATCTAATATGACAATGACAAAACCCATTCCCCAACTCTGATCATTGAGGATAAACCAAAAATATTTTCTCCTCCAACAACCAACACAATGAATATCCGATGAGAGATTAGACATCCCTTTCAAGCCCAAACTAGTTTTACTAATACCCTACATGGCCCTCTTGGAACTTTTGAGGAAGCTACGCAAAACCCTAACCTCCCTTACCCTCACACTAATTTTTGAATTCCAACTTGAAGCCACCTAGGATCCCCTCTTTTCCACATCTCCATTTACCACCTTCCTTTGTCATCCCATTCTCTTTCCTTCCTTGCCAAGAGATGTCCCAAAAACCATTGGTATGCCTAATGGTCCATGGATGCAACAGTGGACTAGTGAGGTTGGCCCTAACACCTCATTGTAGAAACAACCAAAAGAGAAAGTAACTATGCTTGTACTTGAAACAGCTTCAATTGCATCGGTACTACCTCAAACTAGAACCACTAGACTACACAATCAAGGTTCCTCCTCTTCTCATCCAACTTTGAAGCATATTCAACATAGATACACTATAATTTTGGATTGTTTGAGATATAGTAGGTAATGAATTGCTCAAATATATTTTGATAAATAATTCCTTGTATGAATTAGAGAGATTATATATATTTCCTTTGGAAATTCACTTTAGTGACATTATATACATGGTATATATGTATGGGAAATTAAAAGTAGAAAATGTGACCTTCAAAAAATAGCTTGTAAGGGTCCCAAACACCACTCTTGGAATCATGATGACATAATCATATCGACGAGGAACTTTGGGACATAACATTGACTCTAAAAAGAGAGTTAGTAGAGAATAAGAAAGACTTAGTAGAGAACTTATGACATGTATTGTTGTAGAGAATGGGGATGCCTATATTTTTGCATATATGAACCATTTGGAAGATTTCAACCACATGTTTGAACTAGAGCACTTCTAACCTTTGGTTGAACACATGCTTAAAACAATCACTAATCAAGTAGCTAAAAAATGGAAGAGAGTGGTATTAGTGACACCATATTTCCCCTCATTCTTCCATTTCCATTTGCATCAAGAGACTTTTCCTAGAGACACAATCACAAAAGGATCACATTTCATAGTTTCTCCCTTACTTCTTGAAAAAATTCCCACTTTCAAAATACTACTGAGATTATCCTTTATCAAAAATGTAGTTGAAGATTCAATTCAACAAGATCAAAAGGTGGTATCATATTTTTCCAACATTCACCAACAACTACATCTATTAACACCCACTAGTAGCTACACCTACCTACCTTGCGAGTTAATTGTTCATACCTATAAGCCTAGTTGTATCTCTTATACATGATTCACGTCCTCACACTTAGCCAAATTTAGAACCCAACACAGTTGATTCAACCCCTTTCTAGCCTCATGTCAAATTCAAATGAGCTTCAACAATTGTGTTTTGATATATTAAGAGTTGAGAATGTAGAAAATTTATTGGTTGCCTCAACTAAAATAAATTAATACTGCCACATCCTAGAGTTGACAATCAACAACACCATCTAATAGTAGTTACTACTCCAATGAATTGTTAATCGATCACTTGGGCCTATAAAGTAATTTTCCATTGATAGTTAGAAACCGATGCACTATATTCATTTGTAGAATTCAAATCAAGATGTATAGATTTGTTCCTCTATGATAGATATTTTAGTCGCACATCAATTTTTTGAGTCAAATTTTAGTTGGCCCTTCTCATGCACAAGATCTAGTTATGCCACTGAATGTGATTGAATTCATTCAATTCATGAAATAATGCTTCATATTGTATATAGTAAGTTAGATATACATTGGACCTTATTTCATGCCAACATTGTTCCATCATGCCAACATTGGTTCCAAACGGTTAATAGTTGATCTCTTCTATGCTAACTCCCTCACATGTATAAATCAATTTTTGGATGATGAACAATTGGTTTTATTTTATGCATTGAAGAGTGTTCCCTAATGGATTATGGAAGTTTGAGGACCCAAGGGAGTCTCCTCAACTAAAAAAGACCCCAACTAGTGCACAAGGCCCAAGAGAGGTCATAACTAGTAAGGGAGGGACCTACATGTGTTGGCCAAAGCATATACCATAGACAAACATATGACCAAGGAAGGATAAACACAAAATAGGGATGCATGATGGCACTAGAAATCACATGGAAAGACATAATCACACATCTAAACTAAGGTAAAGGACTCAAAATGAGGGGTTTCAACACACTATGATCCATCACTAGGAGGACCTAAGTGTTTTCCTAGTCTAGGTTGTGTATGGGAAATGCACCATGAAATACTCTACACACCAATATGCGATGGGATATGTGTATGATCAATATGAAGTGTAGAAACCATACAATATGAAGTGTAGAAAACCATAAACTAAGTTTCACCCTCATTGCATGAGATATACTTCATGGAATAGAATATAAACAAGTTGCATGAAGAATATTGAAAGGAAAAGAAACAATTGACGACAAAGAAAATAAGGTGACACTAACTGGAAAAGCAAATATGCATAATAAAATAGGAGGGTCCTCATGAGAAAATTTTTCTCGCGCAAGTACCTTGACATAAGGATGGAATTCACCATGTGATAATTCTTTGCTTGATAACCATTATGGGAACCCAACATGCCCCTATATCGATGAAAAGTGGAAATACACATGGGTTTCCCATGGGAATATTATTTCAAACAATGCTAACAAAGAGAAAAGAGAGGTGATAAGCATCAATTCATGACAAGTAAGATACGCTAAGAGAGGAGGGAGAAGAACAAGTCTAACTACCACTTGATTAAGAAAGAAATAACTAAAATATGAAAGTAAATGAAAAAGTGAAATAGAGGAAGGTAGAGAACATGATATATGCACTTACCTAAGTATCGATGATTCCATGTGAAATCATGTTGGGACATGCTATAGAAGAAGTTTTTATTTTAATATGATAATATGGCTTGCCCCATGTACACCTACAAGACAAACAATGACTTGAACACAATGTCAAAAGATTTCCTAAATGGAGGAAAGGAATATAGGTGACAATTGGATCAAAGGGAGCAGGGAAAGGAGGCAAGAGTATGAGCCTACTTTGAGTGGAGTAAGAGAGAATACGAGGAAAAGTGACAAAATATTGTGTCTTGTCCTCCCCTTAAAATTTCAAGTGTGAATCTTCTTTTAAGTAAAAGAACACAAACACATGTATTGTTAATAAATAATATAATACATAAGTTGAAACTAGGGAATTACTTAAATTGAAATTAGGCAATCACTTTTTCAGATCTGAGTTTGAATCTCTCACATGCCCTCCTATAAAGTTCACCCAAATTATCCTGAAAAATGCATTGTATTAGAAGGATGCATTTCTATGATTTGATAAGAAAAACAAAACTCTACAATATTATGGTAGATAAAAAAAAATCTTCCATATCTATTTCCTTATGAACTACTAAACTCTTCATGGAAAAAAAACATGGAGATAACACCATTATCATGATATCTACTAAAATTATCATTCTCACAAAGATGTAAAAATGAATATGATGCAGCCATGGAGACCTCTCTTGCCTGGGTAGATTCAAAAAGTATATATCCTGTGTAGCCATGAGTCTACAGGGAAACTCCCAAATCCTTGAAGAAAAATATGGTCTTCTCTTATCTCCATAAGAAAGGACATTCCTTCAAAATATGTCTCCTCCATCCTCAGATGATTGAAAATGTTTCGAGGTAAACAACCCTATTTACCAACTCTTCCTTCCTTGCATTTGGACTCCCTTCATTGGTGTGGGCTCTCCCTCTTGCCATGCCTCCGGGTGCCTATCTTTTCAAATCACCTTGGTGTGTCGTAGCGAAACCCCATGTTTGCATTGGCTTTGGGAAACCCCAAGTTTCTTCCCAGATGTGAGTTGTGTCATTGGCTCCTCGGTTTTGTTGGTAGGGTGCTCCTCTTTCTTACTCAACTTGCCTTTGGGCACCCCTCTTCCCAACTTTCCTTTTGTTGCCTTTGGAAATCACAACTTTGCCTTGCATTCGGGAAACCCCAAGGTTTTTTCCCACTGCACCTGTGTCGTTGGCTCTTTCGATTTTGTTGGTTGGGTGCTCCTCTTGCCAACACGGCTTGCCTTTGGGTGCTCCTCTTGCGAACTTTATGCAACTTTATGCAACATGAAACTTTATGAAACTTATGCAACTATGCAAATATATGAAAGTTTCCATGATTTTTCATTGCACATATGGCATCTGCGTCATAAGCTATTGGTGAGTTTTTACTCTGCCAAGAGTTTTCGTCGTTATTGCCATGACTTTTTGTTACACCTTTCCACGCTTTTGTGTCGCACGTATGGCATCTCCATCGTAAGTTGTTGGTGATTTTTTTACTTTGGCACGGTTTTTTGTCCCTATTGTGACGATGTTTTGTCGCTATTTCCACACTTTTTAAGGTAAACCTATCTTGATTATGATGACACGTGGCAGAATTATGTCATCTCTGTTTCCACGAATTCATGGTTCGTGGATATAGAAATGAAAAAAATTTCACAAAAAATCATCTTTGCTTTCGTGGAAAGTGCAACGGATATGTGTGGCAATAGCAATGAAAAACCGTGGCAAATTTGGTCATATGTAGTAGTGCTTCATCATTGAAAGGTGTTGGAAATGGATCATGCACACATGCATAATTCAGAATTTTTTCGTCCACACTGACCTGGGTGTATTATGTGTCTTTCTTACTCTGTATAACTATGGGGCTAATCCATTCTACTTCTTCGATTGGGAAAATAAATCCTACCGCAAGCATTTTTTCCACTTCTTTCTTGACCTTCTCTTTCATTTTAGGATTAAGTTGGTATGGTTTGTGCTTCACAGGTATTGAGCCAGGTTTCAACTCAATTTTTATTTCTCCCATGGCTCCTTTTATACCTTTAAATTATGATAACATTTTCGGAAACAAGTCCTCATACTCCTGCAATAGGTTGTGTACTTCATTCATAGTTTTCTCATCCTAGTAATCTCCTATTCAAGCTATCTTAGGATGTTATGTACTCCCTATATTAATTTTCTGCAACTTTAGTGGATGGTTATAGGAGCTACAGGTGTGATTAGGTATAGTATCTTGAATCTCTCTACTACCTTCCATTTCTTTAATGGTTAAGTTTCTAAGCTCTTCTAAGTCATCGATTTTTTCCCGGTATTTTTCAACTTTACATCAAGATACAAATATCTTATCAGTTTCAAGACTCAAACTAGACTAAATAAAATGAACATGGTCAACACATACTATTAGACTTGGTCTCTTTTTTCAAATGTCAGTAAAAATCATTTCCATGATTCTTTGAAGGACTTTGTTGAGCTCAGGATACTTACTTGTAAAGGAGAAGTCCTTGCAAAATTGGTCTTGTAAGGTATGCCAATAGTTAATTTGTTTTCTAGTCTCCTCATGTATATACTAGGATTTTAGGATTTGACCCAATGAATGGAGAAATACCTGAACCCATAGGTGAGGGGGTACTTCCGCAACTCTCCACTTCTTTAAGCAATGCTCAATATGCACTTTAGGGTCAAACCGCCCATTGAACAATTGTGCATCTTGAAAATCTATATTCATCTCTTCTTTCATATGATCCCAACTTTGGAATCAACATATGATGGATTTTTTTGTGTCCTCCCACTCCATGAATAAAGGCTTTATGGGTGGCCCACCATCCAGTGGGGGTATCTTGCAAGGCTATGTCAAGAACAGAAATCCTTTGATCCGTCAGTATTTCCTCTTCCATGCAAGAAATAAATTATGTACCTCTGAGGAACCATCATATGTTGGGTGTACATTGACCTTGGTTCCAATCCATCTCGTTTCTTTGACAATTGTGAATCTTCTTGAGAATTGTTCATACAAACCTTGTTTCCAACTTTCAAATGCTAACTCTAAATCCTCGTCAACAGACTATATGATTCTCCAACTTATTGATCCATCTGCAGTGGGATTTATGTAATCTAGTCTTGTTCCTGCTATTATGGTGTATAATTAGTCAAGAGCATCTGACTCCAGGTTGTGGTCCACTGGTTCAGTGTATCTAGGCCCTAAACATGGATCTAAGGGTTGAACTACTTTTATCCCATATGCGTCAAATGTCATGGTGTCCCTCTTTAGATAAATGATAGCATAGTTGTTGTATTCCCAATAAATTCTAAGTAGAGTAGGGTAGGGATCCTTATCTCCCATGATTTCAATTACCTCAAAATCGGCTGTAATCTTAAATCCTGCAACATCTATTTCCACATTTTATAGCATTCCTACTGGGAAAATGCAGTACTAATTTGTCGTTCTCAATTGGATGGGGGAATATATTAAATGAGGTTTTCCCAAAGCTTCCTTGGTCTTTTTGGGTAGGATGTTGACATCGGATCCCAAATCTAGCATGCAATCTTTGATATCAAAATCATCTAGCTAGGCTTCTAACCTAAACTATTTTCTTGTTCAGGCCTTTCTTCTTTGTATTCTCTCAGTATTCTTCTCAGGGATATTGGTCCTTACTATGGCATCTGGGGTTCCCTCATTTCCAAGTATTAGGTACAGGGTGTTGCACAACTTCTCCGCAAGTTGGTCATCCCCTAGGATATCAAAGAACAATTGAAACCAAAGATTGATTACACTTTGATACTTCTCAAGGTGTCTCCTTGGAATTGCAGAGTTTATGGGTTTCAGTGGTGAAGTAGGGGCTTTCGAAAGGTTAGGTTGACAGGCGAATTTATGTGGATTCTTCATTATTTCTAGATTTGGTGGGCTCTTAAATATTTCTATTGCATCTTTGAAAAATAAATTTTGTTTCACAGGGTCATACATGTCATCCTTGGGAACAACTTTCTGAATCTTTGGTTGATTGTATGCATCTGCCCCAATTTTAGATCCTCTGCGACTAATGATGTTAATCTTAGGTATTTGTATCTCAATTCCCCTTTTTAGTTCTGAGATTATTATATTAGCTCCTTGTTGATGAACCCAATCTTCCCATTTCATGATCAGTTATGGGTAGTCTTCAGTTGCATTCTCGTTATTTCTGCAGTGAGAGAACCATGGTCATCTTGGGAAAAATAAATCTCTGAACAAGTGACCTTGTTCATTGCAGTTGTAACATCGGCTCAACCCTCTTCCTCCATTTCTCCCTCCTCTGAATCCACCTCCAACCCCACCTCCCTGGCCTCTTCAAGGTCCTTGGGGGGGTTCACTTATTCTGAATGTTGTCTGGTCTAATCTCTTAGCAAGCGTGTCCAACACTCTACATTGATTTGTAGCATGGGTCGTAGATGTGAATAACTCAAAATGTATTGTATTGGACACAGTCGTGTACTTCTACATAATAGGAAATTTCCTCGGCACATGCCCATGTGTTTGAAAAATCTCACAATACTCAACTGGCTGAGATGTTTGAGCACATGAGAAGGTATTGTATAGCCCTAGTGTATGGAATGGTGAATTTGTAGAGACTTGCGCAACTCCTCCCATTGGTCCTGGAGAAGGTCCCACCGAATTGTGAGGAGGTCCCATTCCCCTCATGTGTGAACATTCATTTTCCATATGACCTTTTGTGTAGCATCCTATGCACCATACCTTAGGTTTACCTAGTCTTGGTATGGTTAATTCTTGAATATTCTATGTTAGCATTGATATTTGTCCCTATATTTGAAACAAATTTGCATCTACTGGAGGCCTAGTCATCCTCAGATTCCCTGGATAACCTCCCATGGCTTCGATCTTCATTGATTGTTCCAAGGAAATTGTTAAGGTGACTACTTGTTGTTGCGTTAAAGCAATTCTCGTCAGAGGTAGTAATCCTTGTATGTACCATTCCCTATGGTGATATTCATGAATTGGATGCACTAACCTCCCAATAGAATCTTTAAATTTGTGACTTTATTCTCAGGTAGATTCTCCTTCCCTTTGTTGAATCTCCTGCAACTCAGAGAGAGCTTGTTGCTATGACTGAGGTAGTTTAAATTCGGCGATGAAATTCAAACGAACTTGACCAAGGGTGAATTCTTTTCCTTGAACTCTTGGTTCAATGTCCTTCATGTACTATTTGAGATCACAACCCCTCAAGGTAGTATGAAAATCTACTTACTTGTTTGCATTGAGAGTCCCTCTGGATATCCATATGGCTTCACATAAGAACCAATGTTTCTCTACATCCTCGTCCCCTTTACCCCATAATTCTAGGTATCGGGTGATCAATCCTCTCGTATTTTTAGCCATTGTGGGTCTCATTGTTCCTATTAGAATGAAACCTAGCAGTCATGGTTGCGAAATTCCTTGGGATCCCAATATCCTCCCAGCGTTTACACTTACAGACTAGTTCTAACTAAATGGATGTGATGGAATAGAAATAGAGTAAGTAGGCAGTGTAGAATTTACTATGGGTATATAGGACACCTAGGGGATAGGTTATTCGGGGTTGGTTCCACTGACTTCTGGGAGGGTTTCTTTGATCTGGCAGGTTTTTTTTTCTTCTTTTGGAGCAGCCTTCTCTTCCTAATTCATGATGTTTCCTGATATTGGGATTGAATCTTCTTGGTCTCCTACAAGGTCCAAACCTACTTCGTCTTCCCTTGCTTCTACACACTCTTCTTCTGATCCGCCCACCTGGGGAATCCTTCCTTTCATTGCTTCTCTCTACTGTAATCTTAGACTGGCCAGTCTTTCTTGTATTCTTTCTTTCCTCAACTCTTCCTTCTTTCTTTCATATGTTCCTTTTGATCTGATTTCTTTCCACAACACCTCAGACTTGTTGGGTATGTGTTATATTCTTTGCCTCTCTGTGTGTGGGCGCGTCAGATATGACAACTACGTCTGACGATCCCCCTAGTAGTTCTCTTTGTTTCGTGTGCATTGGGTACTTTCCTAGGGGGGTCCCAAGGGGAGATAGGTGTTCCCCCCCCTGTTTATGTGCAGCACCCCAAAATTTGTTTTGGGCGGTTTTTGCTATTTTTAGCGGTTTTTGCTATTTTTAGTGGTTTACTAAAAATAATCCCAGTTTTAGGGATTAAGGTTTTGGTATCTATAGAATACCTAAAATCATTGTATATATTGTATAGTGAATGGTGAAATTTGATATAATGAATATAAGAAAGGTTTTCCNNNTGTATAGTGAATGGTGAAATTTGATATAATGAATATAAGAAAGGTTTTCCCAGTTGAGGGTTTTTGGTATAAAATCTCTGTGTAATCTGTGTATGAGGT
>CBVK0100465283.1:0-12460 GCA_900067695.1 Picea abies | reverse complement strand
CTCTTCCGATCTCACCATACATATAGAGCATATCCTCTATGATTTGGTTTGTCCTTTTGGTCTATCCATCTGTTTGTGGATGATAACTCATACTGAAATTCAAATTAGTATTTATCCCTGCAAACAATTCCTTCCAAAAAGAGGATGTGAATTTTACATCTCTATCTGAAATCACGATTTTAGGAATACCATGCAGTCTAAAAATTTCTTTCATGAATATTTAAGTAATTTTTATACCTTTAAAAGTAGACTTTACAGGAATAAAGTGTGCATACTTACTGAGTTTATCGATTACAACCATGATAGAATCATTCTGTTTCTGAGTTTTAGGAAAACCTGTTATAAAGTCCAGCGATATGGTCTCCCATTTCCATTCCAGTATTGGTAATGGCTGTAATAGGATGGCTAGATGTTGGTGTTCAGCCTTAACTTGCTGACAATCTTGGCACCTAGCCAAGTACTCTGTTGTTTCGTCCTTCATATTAGGCCAGTAAAATAACTTTCTTAGTGTTGTTATTGTTTTCTGGTAACCTGGGTGGCCAGAATACGATTTCTTATGCACTTTGTCTAAAACAGTTAATTTTAACTCTGCTGAATCTGGTATGTACAGTCTATTTTAAAATCTTAATAGTCCCTTCTTGACAATATTTATATCTGGTTTATCTGAGTTTGCAATACTATTTTGATAATACTGATAATTTTTCCATCATCTTAGTGTAATTTTTGTTGTTAATACCTGTCATCCTTATTCTTTGTTCCAGATCACTTTCTGCCATGCTGATATTTATCTCAAATAACCCATGGACTCTTCTTCTTAAAGCGTCTGCTACTTTATTTTCCTTACCCTTGATATGTCTAACCTTGAAGTCAAATTCTCTCAAGAAGGCTAGCCACCTTGCTTGTCTTGCATTAAGGTTTGGTTGGTTAAACAGATATTTCACCCCGCTATTATCCGTCAATAGTAGGAATTTTCTGCCCATTATATAGTGTGACCTCATTTTTAAGGCATGTATTACTGCTGCCAATTCTATGTCATGAGTGACATAATTTCACTCGTGTTCTTTTAATTTCCAGGAATCATAAAAAATAACGTGCCCTTCCTAAGTTAGGACACAACCGAGTCCCTCTTTACTTGCATCAACACATACTGTGAAGTCTTTATCTAGGTCTGCTACCTTCAAAATAGGCGTCGATGTCAATAATTCTTTCAGCTTGTTAAAACTGTCTTGACACTTTTGTGACCAGTTAAACTTGGTCCCTTTCTTTTGTAATGATGTGATAGGGTAGGATATCTTGCAAAACCATTCTATAAACCTACGATAATATCTAGTGATTCCCATGAATGACCAGATATCTGCCACATCCTTAGGTACCGACCATTCCATAATGGCTTTTATCTTTTCCGGGTCTACAACAATACCTTCCGAGGAAATGACATGACCTAAATATTGTATTTCTTTTTGATAAAATTCACATTTGTATAATTTTGCATATAGTTTGTATTTCCTTAATGTTTGCAGAACTATTCTTATGTGTTCATCATGTTCCTCCTCCATTTTAGAAATGACCAGAATATCGTCGATAAATACTACTACAAACTTGTCTAAGTACTGACTGAAAATGTTTTTCATCAAGCACATAAATGTGGCTGGTGCATTAGTGAGTATGAAAAGTATGACTACAAACTCATAGTGTTCTTGTTCGAAAAGTTGTTTTGTTTATGTCCTGGTCCTTTATCCTAACTTGATGATACCCGGATCGTAAATCTAGTTTTGAAAAGATCTTGGCCCCACCAACTTGATTGAACAGATCATTTATCGTTGGTAAGGGGTATTTGTTCTTAATAGTCATTTTCTTCAGTTGTCTATAATCGATACATAGTCTTAGAGTACCATCTTTCTTTTTCACAAAGAGGACTGGTGATCTCCATAGCGAGACACTCAATCTGATATACTCTTTGTCCAACAATTCCTGTGATTGTATTTTTAATTCTGTCAGTTCTGGTAGACTCATTCGGTAGGGTGATTTTGAGATAGGGGCTGATCCAGGTAGTAAGTCTATGGAGAAATCTATTTCCCTTCTAGGAGGTAATTCTGGTATCTCATCCACAAACATGTCTCTGAATTCACGTAGGAAAGCAAAGTCTTCTAACTTGGGCTTCTCTTATTTTTCTAATAGATTCGTCACTTGGATGGCGTAAACTTGACATCCCTTTCTAATACATTTATTAAGTTTCATCGTTGAAACTTGTCTGACTGATACAGGTTTTGGTATTCCTTGGGATGTTCTAACAGTGCCAAAATCATCTTTATAGCTAAGTATCTTTGTATAACAATCTAGTATTTCTTTGTGTTGTTCCAACCAATCCATCCCGATAATCATATCATAAGATCCTAGTGGTAGGATGTTTAGATTGGTCCTTATATTTTGACCACCTAAGATGAACTCAAAATCAGAAATAAAGTCAACTACTTTCCTTTTAGTACTTGTTTCTAGTTGTACAAGCCATGATTTTTCCTGCTTCAGTTTCTTAAGTTTATTTGACTCTACTATATCAGGGGTAATATAACTTAACGTAGCTCCAGGGTCAATTAAAACAGAAATTCGAGTGTCATTGATTTTACCTTCAATTTCTACTACCGAGGATTGGTGGTCAGCTTGTCGACCATCTATGGTTACATTTATCCGATGTAGGCTTCTGCCCACATCTCCCACTATCGAGGCTTCCTGGAAATTGTGAACAACAATTTTGTTTGCTGAAATTAAATGTGGACAACTCCTCCTTAGATGAGGCTCTCTGCATTCCCAACACTTTAATGGCTCACGGGAGTTGTCCCCAAACTTCTTCATTCCTAGATTTACTGGTTTACTGCTACCTTGCGCATTCGGATGATTGGAGTGAAAATACTTCCTTGGGAAACCTTTTGATGCATTCTGATAAGGAGCTGGCTAGTATCCCTTCCTCCGTTGGTTCATTCAATATTGCTTCTTATCCTTCCAGGCATTGGGAAACTCTACCCGCTGTTTATACTGGTCATAGAACATTCATGCTTTTCTGAATACCTCACTCAAGTATTTGGGTTTGTCAAACTCAATTCTTTCCCTGTAGGACTGTGGTAAATAGCTTAAGAATCGCTAGATTTTACCTTATCCTCCCAGATGTATGGTATGAACCTTAGTAGTTGCAGAAATTTATTTATAAGGTCCTCCATCGTCATTTTTCTGAGTCGTAACTCGTAAAATTATTTCGTCTTCCTTTCATAATAGCTTTCAGAAAGGTATTGTTTTTTGAAATACTTATTAAATTCGGACCACTCCAACTGTTTCTCCTTTAGGCCCTTAGCCAATTTTAGGTCTTGCCACCAAATGTTGGCCTTGCCCTTTAGATTGTAGATGGCCATTCTGACCTTCATGTTGCTAGAATAGTTGTAGATCTAGAAGTATTTTTTGATGTCCAACAACCATGCCTCAACTTCTTCTCATGTCCTGGATTCTTCGTCAAAGGTAGCTAGTTTGATATTTTTAAATTCTCCTTCAAGGTGGTTTGTTTGTTTTCTTTTTCTATCTGGTATAGTTTTGTCTTCAGTTGAAGGTGTCCCTTCAGACGAACTGTCTCCTTTTTCTATTTCCACACCAAAATTCTTGGAGGCCCTTTTGTTGACCTCCTCATCATGGTTATCATCTTTTGGGCTTTTCTTGGTTACTATACTATGCAATAGGACTTCATTTATCTCTTATTGTTCTTGATGTTCTTTCTTCAATTTTTCATTGTCGGCCTTGAAAACATGTAGTTCAACAATAAGATTCCTCATTGTTTCTAACACCTATGTGGGTAAGCTTCCATCACTGTTCTGCCTTGGATCTCCAGGATGTCCTTGCCGTGGATTCCCTTCCATCCCAATTTCTGCACCTTCTTGGGCTGCCATAATCAACACAAAACAGAAAGGCTTTTTGTTTGTAACCACAAGATTTATTAGTCTTTTTCATAGATCAGAATATATACTAAGCAATTAATGTGGCCCTGTTCAGGCCCAGTGTTGTAACATTTTCTCTGATACCATATGTAATGAACCTCAAATTCACTATAATTTTTTTTTCCTATGACATAATTCAATTTCATTTAATCTTAGAAATTAAGAGAAGGTAAAATTCATTTCTGTCCATAATGTCATTTTTACACCAGTCAAGATTACTTTGAACCAAAAAGCTTATGTGGGTAAAATCTTTCCATAATTCTATCACTTCCCTTGACTCTCAAACTACTCCAACATACTTCTTTGTATATAGGCAATGTTTAAACTCAGGTTGAAGGAACCTTTGATGTTCAGAGAGATAAAGATCATAAGGGATAACACCTTTGAAGTATTCGAAGGGAGGCAGAGATTGAAATCATCTCGCAGAGGTCAAGCTCAGGTGGAGAATGCTAAGTCATTTTGGCTAGAGATCCTTGAGCGGAGTGAATGAACGGTGAGATTTCTTCATGGGGAAGTACCAAAATCCCATGGACCATTGGATCTCATAGATCTGTGGGAAGGTTAAGACTGATCATCTTTTAGCGTTTAGAAGCTCAGGAGGAGTGGCAACCATTGGATGAGAAGCAACAGGAGCTGTTGAACTCGCGCTCCAAATTCATTATTTCGAAGTTGTTGCATCATGAACTTTCAGTTCACGAAATCCCAAAATAATCGGGATCGTTGATCCCATGTGAAAAGGCCAAAACCCGTTAAGCCCCTTTTTCATCATTTTGGGTTTCAGGAGTTCATACGGCCTAGAATCATCATCGCCATAGTTGTGAAATATTGAATCGCGAAACCTCGAAAACCCAAAGTACTATATGTACAGGCTACTTCCAATTCAAAGAAATATTTTCTAGAACTTCAATTACAAAAGTAAACATATGCCTATAAATAGATCGGTACCTTTCAAGCTCATCTATACATGGACAATCCTACCTAGAATTTTGATTTCAAAGTTAAATATGCTCCTGTAGGTGGATCTGTTCTTTCAAATTCATAAGTAGATAATTTTGTCTAGTGTTTTTTTTCAGGAGGAACCATTCCCAGAATTTAGTCTTTGAACATAAACTTCTTACAACGAACATATGTCATCTATGGAAATTATTTCAACTTAGCACAATTGGACGCATAGGATCAGATACACGAATCATTCAAACAAAGAATGAGCATATTTTAAAGGAAGATAAAACACAAAGTTGACATTTCGGCATTCATGACTTTCTTGTTACATATGCACGGAGTTCCTTTGCTTTACTAAACCCCAAAATCCTGAAATCCTGAACTCCAAAATCCTGAAATGCTACACCCACAATCCTTTCGCGTTTCACGATTCGACACTTCTTGTTTGCATTTTGTTTATGCATTAGGTGTTCAAAAACCCCAAAATCTTGAACCCTGAAATCCTAAAATGATGGGCCCACAGTCCTTTCGTATTTCTCAATTCAACACTTCTTGTTTCATTTTATTTAAGCATCAGGTGTTCGAAATCCCCAAAATCCCAAACCTTGAAATCCCAAAATGTTGGGCCCATAGTCCTTTCGCATTTCATGATTCGATACTTCTTGTTTCATTTTGTTTAAGCATTAGGTGTTCAAAATCCTTGAAATCCCGAACCCCAAAATCCCAAAATGTTGGGCCCACAGTCCTTTCGCATTTCGTGATTCAACACTTCTTGTTTCATTTTGTTTGTGCATCGTTAATAAAACAAGACAGACTAAATATGAATAGCCGAATTGGTATTGCCTTGGGTAAAGGAAATTTCCGTAATAAGAAAGGATGCATATGGGTTCCTTTATTGTTAAAGTAGTTCATATAATAGATCTGTCATTGCAAATTATATAGTATAATTTTCTGTTTTTGTATTCTCTTGTTTGAAATACATTTATACGGGTTAGGTTAATGAATTATAAGGGAAAAATGATATAATAGTTGGTTCTCCTACCTCAGCTACAGATCTGTCTCTACACAATCTCTTTGATGGGAAGAAAAATGTAGCATAGTTTACAAAACTCAGAATGATGTTCCCGACATTATTCATACAGTTAGATTAATGAAATTACAACATAACCTCTACTCCCAATATGAAAATCTCAGCATTGATTTTACTCTGAAAACAATTAAAGAAAGAAAATAACAGTGAATCTAATTTAGAGGATATTTCTTCCAGAATTTAACCATGCATAATCCTTTCAACTATCATAACAAATAAAAGGCCAATTCTATCGTTTCTTTAGAAAGGGGTCACTCAATATTAGGTTTACCCTATGCTCTATGTCAGTCTTTAGGCTTCCTGAATTCGAACTGATTTTTCCTACGCATTATCATCTATCATAAGTAGTAGATGAATTACATCCATGATTGAATCATTCATCAAATAATGGAAATTATTTCAGTTCGGATTTAATAGATACATGACATCAGATATCAAATCAATTCGAATAGAGCAAGGAAATTATTTCAATTATGATTTAACAAATACATTGCATTAGATATAAAATCATTCAGACAGAGAAGGAGTAGGGAAACATATTTGAACCAAATCGCGAGAATACAAAGGGAACAACCACATTCCTCCCAACCATAGAATAGGGTAGCCAAAACCACTTGCCCGATTCACCCCCTAGCCTGACCATGAATCCATGAAGGGTAACTCGAAAACTCCTCCTCAACAATGTCCTTCAATTCCAGCACTTATCCTCTTGCCTCACAGTTACTCAACAGTGCTCATAACAACAAGGAAAATCCATTTCAATAGACTCCTCTTGCGTCACACTCAATCCGTAGTGTTCATAACAACAAGAGATCTCAAAAATCTTTTCCCCAGCATACTTGGCATTGTCCCGCCTCCTTTCATATGCTATTTATCAATTTTTCCTAGGTCTTTTCCCCTCCCTTGGGGATTTTTGTATCTTTCTAAATCCCTGATTTTCAGGGGCTGCCTATGGAAAAATATCTGATTTTCCACTTGTAATAACCAGACCAAAGGTAGTTCCAACATGTTCCCCACTCATGGAGTCATGGTCAGCTGATTTTTAACATGGTTGTTCCATTTGTCCTCCTGCAATTAATATAAATATTCTGTTTTTATACAAGTGTCATAGTCAAATAGTTAGTTGAGTCCAATCAGAACTCTACCCAATAGTCATAATAATTAATCACAATTATCAAATTCAGAATTCGGAATTTCCATAAATGGAAAAAAATTTCCAAATTTGAATTTACTAAAAACAGAAATAAATTTCCAACAAATTTAAATTCCAAAAATATTTTATTTTTGGGGGATATCACATGCACACTGCAATATACCTCCATCTCTATGAACCAATTTCCAAGTCTCTCTTCATTGACATCACCATCATGCATGGGTAATTCTAATTTAACATCAAGTTTTGATAAAGGAATTTCATTCTTATGTTTATGAACATGTTTCTTTGTGGTGCTTTTAGAACTTGAACTGGAAGAAGAAGGAGAAGAAGGAGGTGAATCTGGAGGTGAAGGAGGAATTTCAGGAGGATCCTCTCCTTCTTCACTTTTTCCCTTTGAATATTCACCAAGAACTGGTCTCTTTCATTCCAATTAATCCTCATACAAAACCTTCATCATCTTTGACATTGCGAAGAAAGTTTTTGAAAATCTTTCTCATCCTGAGAAAGTTCCTCTTCCAATGCCATCTTCTTACTTTAAGAAGTTATATTTATCAATCCAATCAATGGATTCTCTTCAACAATATTTCCTTCACCATGATGTATCTTTTCACTGGTTAACATGCAACCTCAAATCCAAACGTCAACTAGCTCTGATACCACTTGATCCAAAAAGATCTTTTAGATGACAATGGTTGAGTTATTCAACATGTGTTGATTTAACCATTTAGGAAGCTAATGAAAGAGGATGAAATGATGAGAGGATATAACAACCATATACAAATATACATATCTGAAATATATCATAATCAACAACAAACCATAAACACCAATGTGATAACGGAGTTCGACAATCTTGCCTACGTCTCTGAGCCTTTGTCTCAGTGGGTGAGGCTTTCTTATTTCTATTAAAAGATTTAAAATTACATCAAAGTACTACCTAAAATGTTCTAGTCTTGTTCTACCATATCTCTAGAACCCAAAAAAATAGATGACACTAAAATCGGATGAATAGAGCTCCCAGAAATGGCCCGCAAAGGTGCTCTCCTCAACAACTTCCCTGCATAAAAATGGCTTTGGCTTGGAAAATATTTAGCATAACTCTATTATGAATCTCATCATGGCTTTAGGAAGCCCTGGATTATATAGATATAAAGTTGGTAACCATCTCCCAACTTCCCCCCAAGATCTGGCCTAAAAAAGGGCCCAATATCCCCCAATATTGGCCAAAAATCTCCAAAACTACTGCAAAAATCATAAAAAATCACTATTATAATGTATAAAAATCCACTCTTGAGAAATATTTGGGCACAAACCCTTATTTTCTGTACCTTGTTCATATGGAATTCCTCCATGTCTCCTAGCATTGATCCTTAGTGCGTTGGCCCCATTAAGTTCCGGTCCTGGTCTTATGGTGCAAGGCCATGTGGCTAAAGGTTAGACCTCTGTGCACTATATGCAGTTAGAGCCTCCTGAAATACAACCCATGGTTAGGCCCTTAGTTGACGGGCTAGCTTGACTGACCAAGGCCTAAGACCTACCTCCACGCCAAAACTTAAATGCCAATCTGGGTCATATGCAGAGTATCATGAGACCAGGGGTTACATTACATTTCGCACCATGTGGCACCTTCTCATTCACCAAATACAATGCCACTTGTCAATTTCCTATTGGTCTGGCTATCTCCCAGTCACCACACTTTCCTAGTCACTATCTTTCATGTATCGTATGTACATCGTACATGCATGCCACATGTCACCATTGTAGTGGTGAGATGTGTCACTCTTGGATTGGTCCACCTGTACCTACCACGTCAGCATCCAACTGTACCCCTGCCATGTCAGTTGTATGACCAACTATCATGTGTCACCTCTAGATGCTGCCATGTTAGAACCAAATGTACCATGCCACATCATTTGTATGACTGTACGACCTGTACAATCAGCTTCCACGTGGCACTGTATGGACTATATAGTCATAATTGTTTTGCTTATTTGGCCAAATGAACAGAACATGATATCTGGAGAATATGAGCTACATTTGAGGCCGTTCAAGTTGCGTTTGTTTCGTATCGATGAGGCATACACATACATCTATTTTGAATCCATTATGAGAACTTTGAGTTTTAGGCCTTTTTGAGCCCCATCAAGCTCCTGGATCCAATTCCGAATCAATTTCTTTGGAGATTGATCCCTTTTCTGTCTGATTGTATCCAATTTTGAACTTGTAATGATTAGGCCTTTGACTTCTAATAATTTCATCCAAAACTTTTGAGTTGTTCTACATATTGTGTTTTTGAAGATCCTTTCTCAATGTCACAATCTCTGCTTCGAAATTTCCAATGATCCTATCTCTTTCTTCTAACTGTTCTTTGAGTGCTTCTTCAATTATTTTATATTATTCCATTTGAACCTTCAATTTCTTTATGACATGATCTATTTCTTGAGTGTCTTCCTTATTTTCTAGTTCTGCGTGTAGCTTCTTGTTTTTCCTCTTTTCTCTTCTTATAACTTTTATGGCAACCAACAATTCTTCTTGGTAGTTAAATTATGCCTCTTCATATTCTTCTTCGGTGTCTTCTTTATCAGAGTCTTCTACTACCATGAATAAAACTATTTTTGTCTCACTTTCACTAACTTCATCTTCATCTAATGAGGAGATGTCTTCTTTGGTGCATAATCTTTTCATGAAAACTTTCTTTGTGGTTCCTTTGCCTTTATATGTTTGTTTTCTATTTGAGTAATCTTCATCATTCCCCTTGTTTTCATTATGAGGATATTTATTAGAAAAATTACCAATACCATCGAAATTAAAAGAAATCAATGGAATCTTACCTTTATATCTACCATTGGTTCCCTTGTTCAATCTCTTGACAAAATTGGCCATTTCTTCATCATCTTCCGAGATGTCACTACTACTACTATGTTATTTTTATTTTTGCTTCCCCTTTTTCTTTGAACTTTTGGATTCTTTGAAAGTTTCTTCTTTTATATCTGGATTTTCCTCTTCAGTTCTCATTTCATATGCTGTGAAGATTCCATGTAGTTTGTCCATGCTTATTGAGTCTAGATCTTCTCTTTCTTATAGTGCTGATATCTTAGGATCAAATCTCATAGGAAGAGATCTTCGTACCTTTTGAACAATTACAGATTCTTTAATTTCCTCTCCTGATCCTATGATTGCATTTACTTTTTCATCGACTTGTATGAAGTAAGCTACACTATTCTCATCTTCCTTCATGTTTAGTTGTTTGAACTGACCTCTATAAGTTTGAAGCTTTACTGCTTTGACTTTTGAATATCCTTCATAAATATTTTCAAGTTTGTCCCAAATATCCTTAGCATATTTACAATGCATAAATTTGGTGTATATCGATTCAGTAAGACCATTCAGAAGTGCATTTGTGGCATTGGAATTATTTTGATCGAGTTTTATTACTCTTTCACTTGTTGGCAGAACTACTGGTTCTTTGTATCCATCTACTATAGATTTCCAAAATTCAAATCCTTGTTCCTATATATATGTTTTCATCCTTTTTCTCTAGAATTCATACTTTTGTCCATCAAAACGTGGTATTCCATGTTTATACTTGTTTTTTCTCTCCATGATCTACCTTTCAGTGGTTAAACTGACTCTGGAAGGAACCGAATTTGATACCAATTGTTGGATTACTGAGAGGGGGGTTGAATCAATAATAGATAAATAATCCTTTTTAACCACAAAATGCAAGTTTTATATCAATGTAGAATTAGCATCCAATAGTTGCAGAGTAAATAAACAATGAACAAATGAGAAATCGTACACATACACAATACACCAATGTTTTTATGTGGAAACCCAAAGCGGGAGAAAAACACATAATCTTTTTTCTTATATGTCTTTAAGAATTAAATTCATTGGAAGCTCCAACTTCCTTTGTTTTCCAGCTGCAACTAAAAGGAGGCTCCAACCCCCTAGTTTCTCAAGCTACAACTCCCCAATTCTATGGATACAAGTAGAAGGAGGCTACAACCCTCTAGTTTCTCGGGCTACAACCTAAGAGAAGATATAACTCCCCAATTCTCTAGAACAACCAAAAGGGGGCTACAACCCCCTATTCTCTTCATCTACAACCAGATGGTGTCTACAAACACCTGTCGTTTCCCTATCCAACTGCCCTGATGTAGAAGTAGAATGATGTAACAATTGTCACACTATCACTATGATATATACTTATGTAAACCTGTACCAATCAACATGTAATCAATTTTTAACAACCTATACCAATAACCTGTGCCAACATGTACCATACATCAACCTGTACCTCAACCTGCATCGTAAACAAATGCATCAACCATGCACCAAACCTATACAAATAACCTGTCACAATAACCTGTCCAAACAACCCGTAATCAACCTGTACTATAAACAAGTGCATCAACCATGCACCGACTTGTACCTTAACCTGTACCATCAACAAGTGCATCAACCATGCACCAAATATGTACCAATCATGCATCAAATACACATAAAATATGACTCATCAAGATGTACCAACATCATCAACTATACACCTCATGTATGTGCCAACTCATACATCATCAACTATACACCTCATGTATGTGCCAACTCATCAACTACTTGTCTCAACCGTGTACCCAACATGTACCTCAACCAAATGACCTCATCAATTTCATCATCCAAATCTGATTTGTAACTTTGTAATAGACATGGTGTATATGATCACATACGTGCAAACCTTCCTTAACTTTAACAACAAGAGATTAACATTTTCATCAAACTTTACTTTAGTCTCACCTGACTAATTTTGGATTAGTCAACAACCCTAACTTGAAATAATCATAACTATGTACCTGTAATGAATAAAGATCTGAAAATAGTACACAATATTCTTCAGTGTCTTTTATGCAATTCTTCCAGGTTTCACTACTTGGAACCTCTTAGAAAAAAAGTTATATAAAAAATGACATACCTTGTTGAATTCTGGTTTATTCTAGAGAGGGAACTTGTAGAGAGTTCCCCACACGTAATATTTGTTGTATGGATCTTAGAAAGCATCATCAAAATAATTTATCCTCCCTTGAATTTCAACCTTCTTTACTTCACCTTCCCTCTAAAATTTGGCTTAGATATCCTTTGGTTACCTTAGTCACTTCTAGATATTCAATATTCTCAAGTGTGATTAAAATGAGAGAGCCTTGCCTCTTACTTATACTTTCATGTAGCTTCCTCAAGGGGTTACCTTTTAACCATCTTAACCCACTTTCCTTATTTTAGGGCTAACCCACTTCTAACCACTTG
>CBVK0100465282.1:0-26942 GCA_900067695.1 Picea abies | reverse complement strand
TCTAACCACTTGTCCACTTAGTAATTTCTCCATTAACTTTATTATTTAAATAATTTCTTTTGTATCCACTTTGACTTATAGTACACTCATCACTTCACTTTATTATTTAAATTACCTTCTAACCATCTTAACCCACTTTCCTTATTTTAGGGCTAACCCACTTCTAACCACTTGTCCACTTAGTAATTTTCATTGATATTGAGAGGTGGGTGAATCAATATCAAGTAAAATTTAAAACCTTTTTCAAATTATACTTAAAACATTTAATTATATCCAATGAGGAATGAACAATAGTATAATATTTTTACTAGTACACCACAATACATCATGCACAATATATGAGAAATAATCAATAGTTATTGTTCAAGGGAAGTAATGACTTCCAAATGCAGCTACAACTTCCAAATGTAAAGGGAGGGATAAACATCCAAGAGGAAGATAAAATACTCCAATATCAAGAGAGGGTTGAACTCTCCATCCTTGCCCCTTCCTTCCACCTAAGAATATATGAGAGATAATAAAATTTTACATTAAATCATCACCATCAACCAACCATCACATAAAACCTGATAATGCTTCTTGAGACTTCTTCAACTTTTGCAATTGTTCAATTCTTGGAATACTCTGATCCTATAGATAATATTACTCAATGTATTCTCTGAAATGTCTCCAATTTTCACTCCTTGAATCCTCCCCAAAAACAAGTGATAGAGAGAATGGTAGACCTTGCTCAATTCTAGTTTATTCACGAGAGAGAACTTGTACATAATGCCCTGCGCTCAATATTTAAAATCAGATTTTGAAACTCACACACGAGAAAATAAAATCCTTACTATTTCCAATTAAATTAGTCTCACTTCATTTGGATTCTATATGAATAAGTTATGACTATTTTACCTGGAACACCTATTTATTGACTAGCTTTAGGACTAGTCAAAAACCCTATCTTCCACAGAGTGTATCTCCAAAATTATAGTGAATAAAGAGCTGAATTTTTTACCACAGGTACCTTGATATGTCTTATCAATTTCATATCAATTTCTCCATATGAATCATTCTAGAAAAAATAGTTATAGCGAAAATGGTAGGATGACCTGTAAATAACATACCTTAGAACACATCAACAAAAGACTTCATCCTCCCTTGAAATCCGACCTTCTTTACTTATGATTTTCTATGAAATTAGACTTGTGTGTATAATTAATGTATAATGATATGTATTTATACCATTTATGTCACTTCCTTTTAACATTAGGGCTGACCTGAGACTTTCTTATTTTGTAATTATGTTCTTTAATTATCTTCAGGGTCGACATGTACTTCCTTCTTCAATTCACTTTGTCATATTCCAAAATTCATTTCTCCTCAACCATGAGGATCCACGTGATGTGCCACCTACCACCGAAAATGAAATGATGTATACTATCCATCCATGGGTGTTGGGTATCCATGTGCACTATCCTTCATTTCAAAATACCTTCATCAATCTTTTGGTCCAAAACCAATGACTAGGGTTGACATCAATGACAGCAACCAATCTTCCAACAATATTCCCCTTTGTCATTGATGGAAACACTTATGTTCCCCCTTTCATCATGATCCCAATTTATCTCCCCCTTTTACATCAATGGAAAAGGGTAGGGATTCTCCCCTTGAGTTCAATGGCATAAGGTGACCTTCTTCTTTGGGGCTACTCCCCCTAAACATGTGGCACTCAATAATACTTCATCCTTATTTTTGGTCTTTGGTACTTTTTCTTCCTTGGAATCCTTTTGTGTGGATTTTGTATTCTCTCTCTTCTTAATGTCTAGGATGTATATTTTGTTCGGTCTTATTGTTGCAGTTGAAACCAATCTTCCTGAGTTATTTTCTCTGATTTTACATTTTAGAGAGTCAAACATAAGAGTGTATCATTGATCACACATTTTAATAACACTGAGTAGATTATGCTTCAAGTCTTCAACCAATATTAAATTCTTTGCTTTTACATTTTTTCTTCCAAGATCTACTACACCTTATCCAAGTATTTTGGCAAATGAGTCATCTCCAAATGCAACATTTCCACCCTTTCTCTTCAAACTAATGAATTTGTCTTGATCCTCGGTCATGTTTGAAGAACATCCACTATCTATGTACCATTCATCTTCTTCTTTACATTCTTCAGCGGTCAATGCTATCAAAAAATATTCATTGTTTGGAATATCTTTCCTTCTCCATACTGTGGTTGGCATAGGGACATATTCATTCATATATCCGCAATCTTGTGCTTTGTGACCAAGATAATTACATTTGTAGCATATAATATTTGTGTCCATCAATGGGGAAAATGAATTATAACTTCTGTTGACAAATCCATGATTATTTCCATATCTTCTATTTACACCATTCTTGTTTCTTGCGTATTTGTTCCTTTCATTGATTCTGCAATTAATTTCCTTGTGTCCAAAAATTTTGCAATTATAAAGATGACCAAGAAATAAATTTTGATACCTTGGAGTAAGTGACCTTCTTTGTGATTGAAGCTTCTTTGATTCTTAAAGGTAGGAGGTCTTCTTGGATATTCATCTCTTTTGTAATCATTCATTCTTTCTAGTATCCTGGTCCACTTCTCATCAATTGTCTGTGTAGCTCTTTCTTCAACCTTCTTGTTGGTATTTGCATCTTCTTTGTATGAAGGTTCACCCATGCATCCAATATGTGTTAAGTCTTTTGGCACTTTAGAGTTTCTTAATCTCTTCCTCAATGAGAAAACTTCTTGTTCAAGTTTCTCACAATATTCTTCTTTCTTCACCATCTGGACATTCCTTACTCCTCCTATTCTTCCTTCTTCTTCGAGTAGAGTTTTCAAGGAAATGGTTTCTTGTCTTAGTTTCTCAAAGTCTTCTAATTGTTTCTTGAATCTTACATCTGTCTTTTCACAACTACCTAATTCCCTTCTTAGTTTTTTATGCGTGTCTTTGAGCTTGCTATTTTCAATCTCAACATGCTTCAATTTTTTAAGATTCTCATCTTCTTGTTGAATACTTTCCACTTCATGATTTTCTTGTTCTTCATTGGAGTTTTCTTCTTCAGTGTCATCTCTTTAAATCCTTGGATGAAGAAATTAAAATTCAACAAGTCCCACTCCTTCACAATTAAAGAAAAATAATTGACCTCTATTTGCTTCTTTGAAATCTAGGATGTTGTAATTTGCTTCAACTTCTTCTTCTTATTCTTCTTCTTCCCTTGCATAAAGGTCTTGTAGATTTTCCCAAATCTCTTTTGATGATGCACATGATCCTACCTTAGACTTCACTGGATCAATCAATCCATCCAAGATGGTATCTATTTCCAATTTGTTGTTCCTTTTTGCTTCCTTATGAGCTGCAGTCTTTGGTTTCTTCAAAGCATTGTATCCTGAAGCAACTGAGAACCAAACATCTGCCTCAAGATCTTTCAAGTAAGTTTCCATTCTATTACTCCAGTATTCAAAATTTCTTCCATCAAATGGTGGAATCCCATTTGAAGTTTTGTCTTCCATTTCTTCTTAGGATCTTCCTTCCAGTGGTTAAACCGTACTAAAGGTAACCGACTCTGATACCAATTGTTGATACTGAGAGGGGGTGAATTAGTATCAAGTACAATTTAAAACCTTTGTCAAATTATACTTAAACCATTCAATTATATCCAATAAGAAATGAACAATAGTATACAAGTTAAATCAATACACCACAATACACCATGCACAATATATATGAAATAATCAATAGTTATTGTTCAAGGGAAGTAATAACTTCCAAAGGCTACTACAACTTCCAAATGTAAAGTGATGGATAAACCTATAAGAGGAAGATAAAATCCTACAATATAAAGAGAGTTTTGAACTCTCCATCCTTGCCCCTTTCTTCCACCCAATAATATATGATAGATAATAAAACTTTACATTAAATCATCACCATCAACCAACCATCACATAGAACCTGATAATGCTTCCAGAGACTTATTCAACTTATGAAATTGTTCAATTATTGGAAAACTCCAATCTTGTAGATAATATTACTCAATGTATTCTCTGAAACTTCTCCAAGTTTCACTTCTTCAATCCTCCCCAAAAATAAGTTATAGAGAAAATGGTAGACCTTGTTCAATTTTGGTTTATTCAGAAGAGAGAACTTGTACATAATGCCTCGCGCTCAATATTTAACATAATATTATGAAATCTGCACCCAAGAAACTATAGTCCATAATATTTCCAATTAAATTGGTCTCACTTCATTTGGATTCTCTATGAAGAAGTTATGACTTTTTTACCCGGAACACCTATTTATTGACTAGCTTCAAGACTAGTCAAAAACCCTATCTTCGATAGAGTGTATCTCCAAAATTATAGTGAATAAAGAGATGAATTTTTTACCGCAGGTAACTTGATATGTCTTCTAAATTTCGTATCAATTTCACCATCTGAATTTTTCTATAAAAAACATTATAGTGACAATGGTAAGATGACTTGTAAATAACATACCTTAGAACAAATCACCAAAAGACTTCATCCTCCCTTGAAATCTGACCTTCTTTACTTTTGATTTCCTATGAAATTCAACTTGTGTGTATAATGAATGTATAATGATATGTATGTATACCATTTATGTCACTTCCTTTTAACATTAGGGATGACCTAACACTTTCTCATTTTGTAATTCTTTTCTTTAATTATCTCCAGGGCTGACATGTACTTCCTTATTCAATTCACTTTGTCATCTTCAAAAAATCATTTCTCCTCAACCATGAGGATCCACGTGATGTGCCACCTACCACCAGAAAGAACATGATGTATACTATCCATCCATGTGTGTTGTGTCATGTGCATTGTCCTTCATGTTCAAATACCTTAATCAATCTTATGGTCCAAAACCAATGACTAGGGTAGACATCAATGACAACAACCAATCTTCCAACAATTTTTCCATTAACTTTATTATTTAAATAATTTCTTTTGTATCCAGTTTTACTTATAGTACACTCATCACATCACTTTATTATTTAAATAATTTATTCTTTGCAGCCACTTTGACTACTTTGACCTTAAGCATAGAGGGGATTCCAAAGTGCAACATATTAGATATTATTTTTTACTACTTTGACCTTTTGGGGATTCTAGATGACTCATGAGGGTTCTCCAACTTCACATGGCCATAACTCTCTAACCGTGAGGAGTTATGTGACTTTCTACATACCACCAGAAATGACATGACATGTACTATCCATCCATAATAGTCTTACCTTAAAATATATTAAAACACATACCATTATACATCAAACAAACTTGGGTCCATTATCCAAACCTTTGTGCTATTGGAATCCACTACCGAACTTTCTTCAAGGGTTGACATCAATGAAAACCAACCCAAATAATGAACATATATTGCTCGAAGTATGCAAAAAATCAATGTTTCCCTAGAAGATCGACAAGATGACCATCAATATTCCATGGTCGAGATAGAAGGTATGCTAAATCAAAAACCTGTATCTATATTAATAGAGCCCGGTTCAAGTATAAGTTATATTTCACCTATAATGGTAGAAAATTGGAGAGTGGAAAAAGTCAAACATAAAAAATCTTGGCTAGTTCAATTAGCTACTTGAACAAAAAGAAAATTTGTTGAAATGGTAAAATACTATGCAGTAAAAATGGATGTTATGGATACTATATTAGATCTAAATATTTTACCATTAGGATCTTATGATCTTCTCATAGGCATGGATTGGATGGAGAAACATTTAGCTGTTATAAAATGTCATGACAATAATTTTGATTGTATAGATGATTTTGGAAATAACCTAACAATAAAAGGAATATTGTGAAGAGTGTCTGTAAGATACATAACCTCTTTACAATTAAAATTAAATGTAATGAAAGGCTGTGAGATTTATGCTATGCACATATATCAAAGTATTGAAGGGATGGATGCAATTTTTTTAACCAAGGATCCAATACTAAAATAATTCTAAGATGTGTTCCTAGAAAAAATTCCAAGATTACCTCCTAGACAAAATACAAATTCCACTATAGAGTCAGTGCCTGAATTTGCATGGGTGTCTAAGGCCCCTTACCGAATCAGTACTCCATAATTAAAAAAAATTTAATATGCAACTTCAAGAAATGTTAGATAAATAGTATATCAAACCCAGTGTGTCTCCATGGGGAGTAGAAGTTTTTTTTTGTCAAAAAGAAAGATAGAACTTTTCGGTTATGTATTGACTACACGAAACTTAACAAGATGACCATTAAGAAAAGGTATCCTCTGCCTCATATTGATGATTTGTTTGATCAAGTTGGAGGAGATAAGGTTTTCTCTAAGATAGATATGTTGTCAGGATACCATCGAGTTATAATTAAAGAGGAAGACATACATAAAACTACATTTCGAACTAGATATGGAGAATATGAATTTGTAATGGTACCTTTTGGCTTAACAAATACACCTGCTACATTTATGTGTTTTATGAACATCATGTGGAGAAAATATCTAGACAATTTTGTAATTGTGTTTATAGATGATATACTAATCTATTCAAAAATAAAAGAGGAACATGAAGAACACTTTAAAATGGTCTTCCAAACACTTAGAGAGCATCAATTGTATGCAAAGTTTAGTAAATGTGAATTTATCAAGATAAATTGCAGTATTTGGGACATGTAATCTCAGGTGAAGGGATCACAATTGACCCAAAAAAGGTCAAGGCCATTCTAGATTGGATAATGTGAAAGGATGTGTCATATGTTCATTATTTTATGGGAATAATAGGTTATTACCATAGATTCATAGAAGTGTTTCTAAACTTTCTTATCCAATAATTTCTTTACAAAACCATCACATAGTGCACGAGTTAGGAGAAATAGATTTGTTGGAAAACAAAGTGTATCAATTAAAAATAGAAATAAAACTACATATTTTGTGAATAAGAAATTTAGTGAGATAGTTAGGGAACCTATTTAGTGTTGGGACTATAAAGAACCTCACATGTACCAAAATTTCCCTTTAAACAAAAAAAAACTCAGGTAGTACAAAACATTCAAGAAGTGACAACAATGAATTATATTGCTCAAAGTATGCTAAAAAATCAATGTTTCTCTAGAAAATCGACCAGATGACCATCAATATTCTATGGTGGAGATAGAAGGTATGCTAAATCAAAAAAATATATCTATATTAATAGATCTCGGTGCAAGTCTAAGTTATATTTCACCTATAGTGGTAGAAAATTGTAAAGTGGAAAAATTCAAACATAAAAAATCTTGGCTAGTTTAGTTAGCTACCTGAACAAAAAGAAAAGTCATAAAAATGGTAAAAGAATATGAAGTAAAAATGGATTGTATGGATAATATATTAGATATAAATGTTTTACCATTATGATCTTATGATCTTCTCATATGCATGGATTGGATGGAGAAACATTTAGCTCTTGTAAATTGTCATGACAAGAATTTTAATTGTATAGATGATTTTGGAAATAACATAACAATAAAAGGAATATTGTGGGGAGTGTTTGTAATACAAATATCTTCTTTAGAATTAAAATGAAATGTAAGGATAGGATGTGAACATATATGAAATTATTGAAGGGATGAATGAAATTTTTTAAACCAAGGATCCAATGCTAAAATGATTCTAGGATGTGTTCCTGGAAGAAATTCCAAGATTAACTCCTAGACAGAATAGAGATTCCACTATAGATTGAGTACTCAAATTTGCATGGGTGTCTAAGGTCCCTTACCGAATGAGTACTACATAATTAACAAAACTTAGTATGCAACTTCAAGAACTGTTAGATAAATAGTATATTAGACCAAGTGTGCCTCCATGGGAAGGAAAAGCTTTGATCGTAAAAAAGAAAGATAAAACTTTTTGGTTATGTATTGACTACATGAAACTTAACAAGATGACCATTAAAGAAAGTATCTTCTTCCTTGTATTGACTATTTGTTTGATCAAGTTGGAGGAGATAAGGCTTTCTCTAAGATATATATGTGGTTAGGATACCATCGAGTTAGATTTAAAGAGGAGGACATACATAAAACTACATTTCGAACTAGATATGGACACTATGAATTTGTAGTGGTACCTTTTGGTTTAACAAAAACACCTGCTACATTTATATGTTTGATGAACAATGAGTTGAGAAAGAATATAGACAAGTTTGTAATTGTGTTTATAGATGATATACTGATATATTCAAATACCAAAGAGGACCATGAATAACACTTAAGAATGGTCTTACAAACACTTAGAGAGCACTGATCGTATGAAAAATTTAGTAAATGTGAATTTTATCAAGATAAATTACACTATTTGGGACATGTAATCTTAGGTGAAGGGATCACAATTGATGCAAAAAAAGTCAAGGCCATTCTAGATTGGCCAGTGCGAAAGGATGTGCCATCTGTCCAATATTTTATGGGAATCATAGGTTATTATTGTAGATCCATATAATGGTTTCTAAACTTGCTTATCCAATAATTTCTTTACAAAAAAAGGAATCATATTTAAATGGACAGAGAACTGTCAAGAATGCTTTCAAAAATTGAAATAGTTATAAACAAAGACACCTGTCTTGAAGATGATAGACCCATATAAATATTTTTTGGTCCATACTAATTCCTCAAAAGAAGGGTTAGGATGAGTGTTGTTACTGGATTATCATGTGATGTCTTATGAATCAAAAAAAATTAAAGCCCATGAAAATAAATATGTGATGCATGATATCGAATTAACTACTATTGTGCATGTTTAAAAATGTGGTAAAACTACTTGTTGGGTAGGGTATTTTTGATGAAAACATATAATATTAGTCTTAAATACTTTTTCAAGTAGCAAAACTTGAATGCAAGACATGAATAATTCTTAGCTTTCCTAAGTGAGTATGGTTTAGAGATAAAAAAAATTAAATGAAAAGAATATAAAATAACAGACGCATTCAACATAAAATGAAATTCAATTTATAGCAGTAACATACAAATTGATTTAAAACAAAAAATAAAATTAGTACCAAAAAAAGATGAAATTAACAAGAAATTATAGGAAAAAATTACAGAATAATGAATCACTTGAAGAATAATCAGAAATCAGATGCAATCATAATGGTTTAGTGTAGTATAAAGACAAAATTTACATTCCAAACATCACAAATTTGGAAATTTCAATATTGGATGAAGTACATAAGAAACCTTATTCAGGTCACTCAGTTTACCAAAAGACTATGACAACTTTGAAAAAATAGTATTTTTGTCCTGGAATGAAACCTGAAGTAGCTGAATATCTTGTTAGGTGCCTTGAATGCCAGCAAGTTAAAGATAATCACCGTCACATAGCTGGAAAATTGTTGCCAATACCCATTCCCGAGTGGAAATGGGAAGTAATTAGCATGTATTTATTTACATTATTTCCTAAAAACAAGAAACAAAATGATTCGATTACGTTAGTAGTAGACAAAATTATTGAATATGCACACTTTATTCCAGTGAAATCCACTCATAAGGCGATTAACATTGTAGAAAGTTTCATGAAAGAAATATTTAGGATGTATGGTATACCCAAGACTATAATTTCAAATAGGGACATAAAATTCACCTCGAAATTCTTGAAGGCTTTGATTAGTGGTTTTGATACTCAATTGAATTTTAGTACCCATATCATCCTCAAATTAATGGTCAGACTACAGGGACTAACCGAATTGTAGAGGATATGTTTTATGTAGGAGCATCGTGATCACATCAAAAGGAAGCGGACGTGGAATCATAATCGACACCTCTACACATTGAAGGAGCCAACCCGACCTTTAACCATCTTGGTAGCGGTGTGAAGATATTTTTTATTTTATCCTTAATTTATTAACTGTGTGTAAATTCGGGCCACCATTTGAAAGGACAAAACAATTGTAAATCCTTTACACAACTGTAATGTATTACAAGTGTAGGATAATTTCCTTGATTAGTCATCAGGTTGCATTTAATTGAGTCAATAACTGCTTGAGTAGAATGTAATAGGATTTAGATAGGAGGATAAAGGGCGAAGTGGCTCTAGGTTCTTAGATAAGTTACATTTGTGTCTATAGGAGATAGCCATTGTAATTACATTTTCTTTGAAATGAATAAAACAAAGGAAATTGACCCAAATATATAGTGTTGATATTTTTTACAGTTTTACTGTGTTGTTATGTGTTTGTGAATGGGTGATGTTCAAAGTGAATGAATGAATAGTTGAATGAGTTCAATTGTCTCTCTTTCATAAGATTATGCAAGGAGTGCATGTGAATAAGTATTTTTTGACTTAAATATCATAAGAGATAGCGGGGAAATTCCATATGCAAAGAGTGCATATTGAGCGTAAGGAGTGCGTATAGAAATGAACTTCTGTTAAAGTTTGAAAGCTAAGGAGGTTGAGCGCAAAGTATGCTAGGAGGGAATCAAAAAGTATTTTGAAGAATACACAGAGTACAAGTGCGCACCAGGGCCAAGGTCAAGCTTGATTGACAGATATCAGGAGGAATAGTGGTTTCAAGTTTAGAGAGGAAACACTCAGAAAAAATTATAAGTTTTGAAAAATTGAAGTGTTCAAAGGTGGAGAACAGAAAAATTGAAGTTCGAAGAAAGAACAAGTACAAAGGATTGAGCAGGAGAAATTCTCTAGAAAACAATTTTGAAGAGTGGATAAGATTGAGAGTTGAGATTCATTTAGGAGGAGCCGAAATATTTCAAGTTGTTAGATCTCAGAGAAATAGCGCACTGGTTAGTTACGAGGAGTTATCGGATTTTTGAAAACCAAAAGATTTGGAAGAAGCAGAGTGAAATTTGTGAAACCCTGAAATGCAAAATCCCAAAATCATCAGGACCGTCCATTAAAAGGGGATATGTGGCAGGATATCAACATTTCACCGACTCACAGAGTGGAAAGGTCAAAGGGTGGAGTTGTGAAAATTCATGAAATTCAAAATTGCGATTTGATTGCAGTTGTTGGTTGGAGAACTAGTGTGGACCATTGATCTAGTGCTTTGAAATATTGACATTTTGGGTATCGGAGGATCATGAGTTTGAAGGACAGAGAGTCATTTGACTCATATAGATGATACATGAAATCACGATGTGCATTTTTGAATAAGCATGTGGTCACCTGGAGGGAGCTTACACCAGGTATTTATTCATGCGGGCAGAGTTCTCATAAATACCCGTGGATTGTTTCTTAGAGGTTCTAGCAGGGGACTGAAGACTGTTTCAAATACAGTATTGAGAATATCCTAAGACAGGGAGGTTACGTAGCCCTTGGGAGGAAGGGGGGTCTGCACCAAGTGGTATCAGAGTCTGAAAAATATTTGAATTTGAACTCAGTGTGTTGGAAAGAGTTGAAGCGATGTTGCCGAGGGTACACACATGACCACCTATAGAAAACCATGTTGTAGGAAGAGAAGTGAGGGAACTTCGTGCAAGGTTGGAAGTGATGGAAGCATTGCAAAGGAGAGCATCTACCGCTCAATATGTTAGTGATGCAGAGAGTGAGTAAATAGAGGTTGAAGAAGCTACAGGGGAAGATGCAGGCAACAGACGCTTCTTGAAGGCGATTATGAAGTTGGGAGCCAGAGAAAAGATAGACGTCCCAATGTATGAAGGTAACTTGCATATTGAAGAGTTATTGGACTAGATAAGGTCCCTGGATAAGTATTTCAACTATGAAGAGGTTAAGGAATGAAGGAAGGTGAGACATGCTGCCACCAGATTAAAGGGACATGCAACAATGTGGTGGGATGAACTGCAGGCAGAAAGGAGAAGCAAAGGAAAACATAAGATAAATAATTGGGATAGGATGGTATCCAAACTAAAGGCTAAATTCATACCTAGGGATTATCATATAGATCTGTTTAGGAAATTGCAAAATCTGTGATAGAAGGGTATGGCAGTGAAGGAGTATACTGAAGAATTTTATAGGCTGAATATTAGGTCTGGAAAAAGAGAGAAAGATGATGAAAACATTTCCAAGTATATAAATTGTTTGAGGTATGAAATTCAGGATGAAATCAACATGATGACTGTGAGGAAATTGGAATATGTTTATCAGATTGCATTGAAGGAAGAATAAAAGTCGGCCATAAACTAGGGTTATTAGAACAAAAGCAGAGGCTTAAATAGAGGTAAGGGAGTTGTCTATTATAAGGCACCGAAAGATAAGGATGAGAATGAGAAATCAAATGGTCTTTTTGAAAGGGGAGGAAGTTCTCAAAGAAGACCATTTGGTGAGAGAAATTATTTTCCTCGAGCAAGAGGAAGAAGTAGAGGAGGTGGAGTTAAATGTTATGCCTGTGGAAAGATAAGACAGATGTCTTGGGAATGTCCCGAGAGGAGAGGAAGAGAGAAGGAGGAGGAGAAGCAAAAATTTCTGAAGCCCAGAAGAATGTGGAAGCATAGGTAGTAGAAGGAGGAAAAAATCTTATGATGAGGAAATTTATTCTAAATCTAGAGAAAGAAATAGAAGACCCAGTTCAACAAATGTGGTTGTCCATGACTGCTTGTAAAAAAAATGATAGAGTTTGCAAGATGATTATAGACAGTTGGAGCATTGATGATTTAGTAACTACATAAATGGTGGAGAAGCTGTATCTGAAGACAACTGCACACCCAAGCCCATACAAAGTATCATGGTTGCAGAATGGACATCAAGTAATGGTAAGTCAACAATGAAAAGTTGAATTTAAAATAAGAGGCTATAAATATGAGATTCTGTGTGATGTAATTCCCATGGACGTTTTTCATGTTTTGTTTGGGAGACCATGGCAGTTTGATAGGAATGTTATTCATGATGGGAGGAAAAATACTTATACTCTTGAAAAGAATGGTAGAACCCATATGTTACTGCCAATAGAAGAGAAGAAAGAAAAGGAAGAAGTTAGTACAAGAATACTTCTCATGAGTGGGAAGGAACTCTTGAAGGAGGTTAAGAAATATCAGGAAATGCAATTTGTTGTAGTAAGGAAGCCAAGATTTATCCTTACCAATACTTATGTAGATGACTTACCAAAAGAAATCCAAGAATTGTTGGAGAACTTTGCTGACATAGTAGTGGATACATTGCCTCACTCACTACCATCTATTAGAATAATTAGCCACCACATTGACTTGATTCTGGGAGCCTGTTTACTAAATAAAGCAGCATATAGGTTGACACCTCGAGAGAATGACTAAGTTAATAAGCAAGTTCAGGAGTTGTTGGATAAAGTTCTAGTTAGGGAAAGTCTAAGCCAATGTGCAGTGCCAACTGTATTGAGTCCAAAGAAGGATGGGGGATGGAGAATGTGTATAGATTCTAGAGCTATCAACAAGATTACCATGAAGTATAGATTTCCTTTACCCAGGATGGATGACTTGATGGATTGTTTGAAAGGAGCAAGCTATTTTTCAAAAATAGACTTGAAGAGTGGATATTATCCGATAAGAATGAGAGAGGGAGATGAATGTAAAATAACATTCAAGATAAGTGAGGGTTTGTTTGAATGGTTTGTCATGCAATTTGGATTGAAAAATGATCCAAGTACATTTATGATGTTGATTAATGAAGTACTCAAGGACTTCATAGGTAAATTTTTCATTGTATGTCTGGATGATATATTAGTTTTCAACAAAACAATGGAAGAACATTTAAAGCACTTGACTTTAGTGATGAGGAGATTGTAGCAAGAAAAGTTGTTAATAAACTTGAGGAAAAGTTCCTTTATGAAGAAATAACTCATATATTTGGGTTTTGTGATATCTTCAAATGAATTGAAGATGGATATAGAGAAGGTGAGAGAAATCAAAGAATGGTCGTCACCCAGGAGCATATTTAAGGTGAGAAGTTTCCATGGTTTAGCAAGTTTTTATAGAAAGTTTATCAGAAATTTTAGTGGTATATGTGCACCAATGATGGACACTGTGAAGAAGAAACATAAGTCTTTTAATTGGACATAGGAGGCTAAGAAAAACTTCATAGTGTTGAAAAAGAAGATAACAAAGAAACCAGTTTTGGTTTTACCAGATTTTGGAAAGACATTTTAGGTGAGGTGTGATGCAAGTGGAATAACCATTGGAGTAGTTTTCAGTCAAGATAAAAGGACGATTGTATATTTCAGTGATAAGTTGAATCAGAGACATGCTACATGAGTAAAATTTATGCAAAATTTTACTTTTTTCATTAAAAATATTTCTAGAAGTGCTAATAAAGTTGTCGATGCTTTGAGAAGGAGAAGTTTGGTTGTACAGGAATTCCAAGTGAAGACCTTAGGGTTTGAACACCTTAAGGAAATGTATAAGGAAGATTCAGATTTTAAGGAGGCTTATGAAGCATATAAAAATCCTTTGTTGAGGGATAACAACTCATGGTTAGAATATTTGATCCAGGATCAATTGTTGTTTAAAGGAAGCCAATTGTGCATACCAAGATGTTCAATGAGAGATAATTTGTTGAAGGAAAAACATAGTGGAGGTTTAGCTGGAAATTTTGGTCATGACAAAACATTTGCACAATTGAGTAGTTTGTATTATTGGTCAGGTATGAGGGAAGATGTGAATAAATTCGTAGATCGATGTAAAATTTGTCAACATGCAAAAGGGAAGAGACAAAACACTAGTTTGTATCAACCATTGCCTATTCTAGAAAGGCCTTGGGATGCAATTAGTATGGATTTTGTATTGGGATTAACTATAACCTAGAAGGGAAGTGATTCCATATTTGTTGTGGTTGATAGATTTTCCAAAATGGCACATTTCATACCATGCCATAAAACAAATGATGCTACACACATAGCCAATTTGTTTTTCAAAGAATTTGTGAGATTACAAGGATTGCCCAGAAGCATAGTTTCAGACAGGGACACTAAGTTTGTAGGACACTTTTGGAGGAATCTATGGAAGAGGATGGGAACTAACTTATCTTTCAGTTCAACATATCATCCTCAGGCAGAAAAATAGACTGAAGTGGTGAACACGAGTCTGGGAAATTTGTTAAGGATTTTAGTCACTGAACAAGGTCATCAGTGGGATCAGATTCTGGCATAGATATAATTTTCATTTAACAATTCAGTTAATAGAAGCATTGGGAAAAGTCCATTCAAGATAATATATGGAAGAAAACTGAGAGGGGTTGTAGAATTGAGAGAATTGAAACAAGACGAATTCAGGAGCATTGGAGCATAATATTTTTCTATAGAAATGTAAAGACTTCATGATCAATTTAGGAAGCAGATACATGATAGTAATCAAAACTATAAGGACAAAGTTGATCAGAAAAGAAGGGAAGTTCAATTTGAAGTGGGGGATTAATTTTTAGCTCATTTGAGGAAGGATGGGTTTCCAAGAGGAATATATAATAAGTTGAAGATGAAAAATATAGGACCATGCAAGATTCTTAGAAAATTTTCAGCTAATGCTTATGAGATAGAGTTGCCAGACAATGTTGGGATATCAATGATATTCAACATTGTAGATTTGTATCCTTATAAAAAAGATGACACATGAGAATTGGATGACCAAGAAGAGATTCAGTGGGAAGAACAGATGCCTACAGTAGAAAAACCTTAGATGGAGAAAATTTCAGAACAGAGAGTTGGAAGGAAAACCAGAAGAAAGATGTATCTTGAATATTTGGTGAAGTGGAAGGATCACCCTGTGGAAAATTCAAGTTGGGTAACTGAACCTGATATTTTGAAACATGGAAAAATAGTGTGAGAGCTCATGGACATAAGTCTATGAATATTTTGGCTAGAGGAGTATGATGCAGGAGCATCGCGATCACATCAAAAGGAAGCGGGTGTGGAATCATAGTCGACACCTCTACACATCAAAGGACCCAAACCGAACTTTAACTAGCGTGGTAGTGATGTGAAGATATTTTTTATTTTATCATTAATTTATTAACTGTATGTAAATTCAGTCCACCGTTTGAAAGGACGAAACAATGGTAAATTCTTTACACGATGATAATTTCCCTGATTAGTCATTAGGTTTCATTTAATCGAGTCGATAACTGCTTGAGTAGAATGTAATAGGATTTAGATAGGAGGATAAAGGGAGAAGTGGCTTTGGGTCTTTAGATAAGTTCTAGTTGTGTCTATAGGAGATATCCACTATAATTATATTTTCTTTGAAATGAATAGAATAGAGGAAATTGACCCAAATATACAATGTTGATATTGTTTACAGTTTGACTGTGTTGTTATGTGTTTGTGAATGGATGATGTTCATAGTGAATGAATGAATAGTTGAATGAGTTAAATTGTTTATATTCTATAAGATTATGCAAGGAGTGCATGTGAAGAAGTCTTTTTTGACTTAAAGATCAGAAGAGATAGCAGGGAAATTCCATATGCAGAGAGTGCATATTCAATGCAAGGAGTGCGTATAGAAACAAACTTGTGTTAAAGTTTGAAAGCTCATGAGGTTGAGTGCAAAGTATTCTAGGAGGGAATCAAAAAGTCTTTTGAATAAGACACAGAGTGCAAGTGCGCACCAGGGCCGAGGTCAAGATTCATTGATAGAGCTCAGGAGGAATAGTGGTTTTAAGCTTAGAGAGGAAACACTCAGAAAAACTTCTAAGTTTTGAAAAATTGAAGTGTTCAAAGGTGGAGCACAGAAAAATTGAAGTTCAAAGAAAGAACAAGTATGGAGGATTGAGCGGGAGAAATTATTCAGAAAATAATTTCGAAGAGTGGATAAGATCTAGGGTTGATATTTGTTCAGGAGGAGCCAAAATCTTCCAAGCTGTTAGATCTAGGAGAAATAGCGCACTGGTTAGTTACGAGGAGTTATTGAAATTTCACAAACTAGAAGATTTGGAAGAAGCAGAGTGAAATTTGCAAAACTTCGAAACCCAAAATCCTAAAATCATTGGGACCATCCATTAAAAGGGGATATGTGGCAGGAGATCAACATATCGCTGACTCACAGAGTGGAAAGGTCAAAGGGTGGAGTTGTGAAAATTTGCGAAACACGAAATCACGATTTTATCGCAGCTGTTGTCAGAGAACTAATGTGGACTGTTGATCTAGTTCTCTGAAATATTAACATTTCAGGTATCGAAGGATCAGGAGTTCAAAGGATGAAGAATTGGTTGACTTGTATAGTTGATACCCGAAATCGCGACACACATTTTCGAATAAGCTTGTGGTCACGGGTAGTGGTTACGCTTGGTATTTATCTATGCGGATGGAGTTTTCATAAAGACCTGTGGATTGTTTCTTAGAGGTTTTAGGAGGGGACCGAAGACTATTTCAAATACAATCTTGAGAAGATCCTAAGACTGGGAGGTCGCTCAACCCTTGGGGGTAAAAGGGGTCTGTATCAATGTTGTGGATGCATGTAATGAGTTGTCCCACAAAGTGGGAAGAGCACCTTCGTTGAATTTGCATACAATAATGGTTACCAAAATTTCTTAAAGATGAGTCCCTTTGAGGTAATATAGGGTTTCAGGTAAAGTGTCGAATCCTCGATGTTGTAGTCAAATAATGTCATGCTAACCTCATGTAATTATAAAATAATATTGATGTTGTAGTCAAACAATGTCATGCTAACCTCATGTAATTATAAAATAATATTGGATTGTTCTATAAAGAGCGTTACATAGGTATTTAATCCCTATGCATTTATATACCATTTGTATCTAATATCTGTGAAAAGACTAAAAAAGAAACATAACGATATTATAACTAGGCGGAATATCAAGAAAGTTAACAAACATAGTTAAGGAGAACTGTATAAAATGATTTAACTCTCATAACAAGAATATAAGTGCATCGCTGACCATTAGTAAAGAGGGAAATATTCTTGTTGATAAATACAAACCAAAATATTTTATTTATGAGTTAAACAGTTACGCCCAAGACGTAGGGGTTAAACCAGAGTGTAATAGCAATAAACCAAACCAAATTTTTACGTAAATGCTACCTCATGAGAGGTTTAAACAACTACAGGCATATACAAACACGAGGAAAAATGATTTTTAGACTAATTCATCTTTGAACACGGGGTCTCGGTATCCTCTTTCCCATAGAAACATAGTTGAACAGTGTTAGAACAATGTGAATATTTTAAAAATGATACCAAATATTACATAATGTAAACCGAATCCTTTTTACCTTAATGATGTTTGGTTTGTTAAATATAATGTAACCTCAACAGGCTGACTGTACATTGCCATCTGTCCTGACCAGTTGTACTTTTTATTCTTGTTTTGCTTGAGCCTATTTAGCTCAGCCATTTCCCTTTGCATACCTCTCTTCTTCATTAACTTCTTCATGTACTCGTTTTGTACTCTTCTTCTTGTATTATAATATACTGTTTTTTGTCCTATTCTTTCTCTCTGCATTTCTTGCTTCACAATTTATCATGGTATCAGAGCTTCAGCAATAAGCCTCTTCACACAGGCTGGAGAGAAACATGATCCTCAAATAGCGCAGAGCTTCACGGATCTTGAGAGCATTCGACACAAACTTTTCACAAGGATTGGAGAGATGTCTGTCATACTCTTGAAAGATCCTTGTAGGAAACTTCCATGAGGAAGCTGTCCACTCATATGCTCAAAAGATCAGCGTAAGAAGCTCACGCAAGGTCACAGAGTGTACTACGCTCGAAAGTTTCAAGGAGCAGAAACACGAGAAGGAAGCGAAGACTGCAGATGGAGAAACAATAAATATTCTTGTACAATTTTCAAGAAGAATCAAAGATTCACGAAGAAGAGCTACAGGAGGTGGGAACTCTTGAAGAATTCAAAGCATTTGTTCAAATTCGTGAAAGATAGTTGTAGAAAGAAGAAGCGTTTAAAGCATTTCGAAAATCGCTCAAATCTGTCAAAGATTGCAGTAGAGAACAAAGAACTCATGAAATTCCTTCAAATATTTGAAAGATTCACGAATTTTTCTTCCACAGAAGAAAATCCTTGCAAAGGCAATAAAAAATGCATCTCAGGTTCAAATAGAAACCGTCGCAGCTGTAATCTACGAACAGATTCGAGGGGGAAATCTAGTTCAGAAGGGACGAGGAGAACGCGGAAAGGTGAAAGAATTTCAGCCGTTAGATCTTGTGCAGAGGACCAACAGCCATTGGATCAGTGATAAAGTGCACAAGGTTTAGTCCTCTCGAGTGCATAGGAAAAATTTTGACTTGTGAAGTTGCGAAATCCCGAAATCATCTGGACCGTCCATCAAGAGACACGTGGCGAGATCTCGACATTTCGCTAACTCGCAAGGTGTAAAGGTCAGAAGACTGCCAGGAGAATTCACGAATCATGAAATCACGAGTCATTTTGGACTATTGGATCGTGAAAGATCATGAGCCGTCGATATTATCCCATCGCAAAATCGGGGATCGGGAGTTGGACGAACGAAGGCGACTGCTCTCCAAAACCCCGATACGCGAAATCCCGACATCGCAAATCATGAAATCCTGAGAGGATTGTGAGCCATCCATCTCAGAGGATAGGTGGCAGTAGATCGAAGTGCCATCATTTCAACATTTTGAAGTTCGGGATACTGAAGGTCTTGTTGACGAAAGGTCACGACAGTCCATGGCAAAAGTCTCGAAATCCCGAAAAGATCACAGCTATCCATTTGTTCGGACACATGGTGAAGATCAAGGAAACAATCGACATCTCAGCTACCAATATTTCAAGTAGACAGAGGATTTGGAGTCACAAGTCATCAAATCGTGAAATGACGAGGACCATCCATCTTTCGGGGACGTGTGGCATCAATCCAGGATCTCAAGAAATTTTTCGAAAAAGCGATTTCAACAAAATCGACAATTTGGACTTCGCATTTTGGAAGCGGAGTGTGACGAGGAATCACGAGTTTCAAAATACCGATTTGTGAAATCCCGATAGGATCTGGACCATCAGATCATCAGCATATCTGGACCGTTGATTGTCTAATAGGCACATTTCGACATTTCAACATTTGAAATCCCGAAAAGGATTTCGAGAAGGGCCTTTCCAACATATTTCTCATTTTATCAATTTGAAAGACAAAGAACTAGAAAATCCCATAGCGCTTTAACATCAAGGTGCCTGGTCACATTGATAAAAAACTAAGGGCCAATTCAAGGCCGATAAACTCTCTTCAGCATTTCGACAATCAGAAGTTGGAGAGTTCAAAGGTCTCGTCTAACAGAGTTTCAAAATCACTGCAAGAAAGAAACAGACTTGGTTTTACACGTGGGAGATAGGTAAATACAAATTTTTCTTTCTGTTTTGTTCAATTTAAAAAGAAAAAAAAAAACATGGTGACGTCTAGCAATTTAGGACCAACTCAGGGTCCGATTCTTCTTGGAAAGAACTATGATTTCTGGTCTCTTCGGATGAGATCCTTCTTGCAAGCACAAGAGTGTTGGGATCCAATGGATCATGGATATGTGAAACCAGATCCAACAGACCTATTTGCCATGACTAATCAACAGAAAATTGCTCAAGCAATGCAGAGAAAAAGAGAAAATAAAGCTAAATTTTGGATTCAAAATTCTGTGGATGACTCGATTTTCTCAAAAATCATAGGCGTTGGTACTTCCAAATAGGCTTGGGACATCCTTAAAACTTCCTACCAAGGAAATGACAGGGCCAAAAAAGTTAAACTGCAGACCTTGAGAATGCAATTCGAGACTCTAAGGATGACAGATTCTGAAAATGTGGATCAGTTCATGACCAGAGTCATGGGCATCATGAACCAGATCAGACTGACTGGTGAAACCATCACTGATCAATGAATTGTTGAGAAAATCCTCAGAAGTTTAAGAAAGAAATTCGAAATGGTTGTAACCGCAATCCTTGAATCCAAGGATCTGTCAAGTTTTTCAACAGATGAATTAATTGGTTCTCTGGTGACACATGAGACCCGACTGCATCTCACAGATGAGTCAATCTCCAATTCTTTCAAAACTCAATTCTCCTTCAGCAGAGGGAGAGTCAGAGGAAGAAGAAGAGGTCACCAAGGAAGAGGGATCAATCAAATTAACCCTCACTCCAATGGAGGTAACAGACAGCACTATCCGAATCAAAATTTCCAAGCTCAAAGACAACAACAACAAAATCAACATCAAAATCAGAGTTTTCATCCTCAAAGAGGCAGAGGGAGAATATCAAATGAGAAATCAAGCATACAATGCTATTACTACAAGAAGTATGGGCACTATGAATCTAAATGTAGGAAGAAGCAAGCAGATCAGCTCTTAGGCAGAGCACATGTGTCAAATCACATGGGAGAAACCTCAGGAGGTATGTTTCTCTCATGCCACAAGATTGAAGAACAACCTAAAGATCTCTGGTTGCTGGATACTGGATGAAACAATCACATGATAGGTAACAAAGATTTACTTTCATGCATTGATTCTTCACTCTCATCTGATATTACACTTGGAAATGATTATTTAGTCAAAGTTCAAGGAAAAGGAACTGTTCCTATTCTTACTAAACAGAATGTAAAGAAAGATGACTCCGAATAGGATGTTTCCCCTTACCCTCAGAACTGCAAATCTGATTCAACCATATGCACAAAGTGCATCTACCCTGAATGAAACAATGGTTTGGCATACACGATTTGGACATCTACCATTTTAGAGTCTAAGTCTTCTTCATAATCACTCCATGGTCAAAGGTCTTCCCATCTTTAAAGAGAAAATTCCCCCATGTGAGTCTTGCATACATGGAAAACATAAGAGAACTACTTTTCCACAGTCTTCCAATAATGCCAAACAACATCTTGAACTTGTTCACACTGACCTATGTGGACCAATGCAAACAGATTCAATAGGTGGTAGCTTTTACTTTCTAATGTTTATTGATGATTTCAGCAAAAAAATATGGATCTATTTTCTCAGACACAAGTCTGAAACTTTTGCAAAATTCAAAGAATTCAAGGAAGAAGCTAAAAAACAGAGTGGTAAATATATCAAAGCACTCAGGTCAGATGGAGGAGGAGAATACAACTCCAGAGAATTTGCAAATTTTTGCAAATCACAAGGCATTATCATGCAAACAATAGCCAGGTATTCTCCACAACATAATGGAGTGGCTGAAAGGAAAAATCATACAATAATGAATATGGCAAGAACACTTCTCAAAGAGAAAAGTTTGTCAAATACTTTTTGGGCTGAAGCAATAGCATGCTTAGTTTATCTCCTAAATAGATCTCCAACCACAAGTCTAAAGATGAAAGTCCCTTAAGAAGCATGGATTGGGACAAAGCTCAATGTTGCGCATCTAAGGACATTCAGATGCATATCATATGCTCACATACCTTATGAATTAAGGAAGAAACTTGATGATAAAAATGAGAAATGTATTTTCACTGGATATAGTGAAACATCTAAAGCTTATAGGCTTTACAATCCAATCACTAAGAAACTAATTCTCAGCAGAGATGTAAAATTTCTAGAAAATCAATTCGGGAATGATTTAGAAAATCAACAAATGGAAAGTCAAAATCCATTGCTGCCAAGTTCTGAAAATGTAGAAAATTCAGGACAACAAGTACCTCAAACTATTCTTCCAAGATTGCAAGTACAAAGAAAACCTGAAAATTCTCAGGATAACTCAACTTCCATTAGAGAATCATTCTCTGAACCACAAAATCAGAGAATTCAAAGTTTGAGAGAAATCCATCAGCATTTGGATGACTTTGAACAACACAACTTTTTTTCTTTAATGTCATGTCACCCTACATCTTTTTAGGAAGCAGCTAAGGAGCCACATTGGGTTCAAGCCGTGAACCAAGAAATTGACTCCATTGAGAAGAACAAGACATGGGATCTTATTGATTTGCCAAGTCACAAGAAGAGTATTGGTGTCAAGTGGGTTTACAAAACTAAACTCAATGAAAAAGGGCAGATCGAAAAACACAAGGCAAGACTTGTTGCCAAAGGATTCTCACAAAAACCTGGTACTGATTATGGTGAAACTTTTTCTCTAGTAGAAAGATTAGACACTGTAAGGACTCTATTGGCCATAGTAGCCCAACACAAATGGAAAGTATACCAGATGGATGTCAAGTCAGCATTTCTGAATGGTTTTTTAGAAGAAGAAGTTTATGTCAATCAACCACCTGGATTTGAAGTCCAAAAGCACCCAACCAAAGTATATCGATTGAAGAAAGCCTTGTATGGATTAAAGCAAGCTCCAAGAGATTGGTATAACAGAATTGACAATTACTTGATCCAAAGTGGTTTCAGCATAAGTCAAAATGAGCCAACTCTTTACACCAAAACAGATCAGCATGGTAAAATTTTAATTGTATGTTTATATGTTGATGACATGATCTATACGGGAAATCTTGAGTTAACAAATTTTAAACATGTCATGCAATCTGAGTTTGAGATGAAATATCTTGGCATAATGAAATATTTTTTAGGGATTGAGGTTGATCAATCAACCAAAGGAATTTTTTCCTGTCAGAAAAAGTATGTAGCATACATCCTCAAAATATTTCGCATGGAAGAATGCAATCCAGTTGAAACCCCAATGCCCCTAGGCACAAAATTGAGCAAGAATGATGAAGGTCCTACAGTGGACTCTACCCTGTACAAAAGTTTAATAGGCAGTTTGTTGTATCTTACAACAACTAGGCCTGACATTATGTATGCATCCAACCTTGTTTCCAGATTCATGGAATCCCCCAAAGATTCTCATTGAAAAATGGCGAAATGAATTCTAAGATATGTTGCAGGAACTCTCAATTTCGGCTTATGGTACACTAAATCTGATAGTAATCAACTTTCTGGTTACACAGATAGTGATTTTGCAGGTAGCCTAGATGACTGGAAAAGCACATCTGGAAATGTTTTTCAACTGGGCACGAACCTAATCTCATGGGCATCAAAGAAGAAACCGATTGTTTCAATATCTTCTGTAGAGGCAGAGTATGTCGCTGCTACCTCAGCTTCTTGTCAAGCTGTGTGGCTGAGAAGAATATTGAAAGATATGCCACATACAGAAAAGGATCCAACTCCTATTTTATGTGACAATACTTCAACAATTTCTCTATCCAAAAATCATGTGTTTCACAAGAAAAGAAAACACATTGACACTCGTTTTCATTTCATACACGAGCTAGTTAATAATGGTGATATTATACTACAATTCTATGGTTCTCAAGATCAGCTTGCTGATATCTTTACAAAGCCACTGGGAAAATCGATTTTTGATTTTCAGAGACAACACTTAGGTATAATTAGTGTTGATATCTGTAACTGTTGAGTTTAAGAGGGAGTGTTAAATATAATGTAACCTCAACAGGTTGACTGTACACTGCCAGTTGTCCTGACCAACTGTAGTTTCTATTCTTCTTTTGCTTGAGCCTATTTAGCTCAACCATTTCCCTTTGCATACCTCTCTTCTTCATGATCTTCTTCATGTACTCGTTTTGTACTCTTCTTCTTGTATTCTAATATACTGTTTTCTGTCCTATTCTTTCTCTCTGCATTTCTTGCTTCACAATTTATCATGGTTAGCAAGTATATTGTTTACTCAAGCCGCGAGTACAACTTGGCACAAGCCTAACAAAAAAAAATGAAATCAAAGTTTGTTTTTGAATTAAGTCAACACACGAATAAAAATATAGCAATATTAACTATCAAATGACTTTGTTCACTTAAAACCATATAGCTTATGTTACCTTGACATTCTTAAGTTGAATCCACCTAAATCGAGTGGAGTTGCTATGCGAATGAAAAATGGAAAACAATGAAACCCTAGAGTTAGACCAATCAATACTAATAGCTCATACATTTTTCATCCAAATGAAATGTTATGTAATGTCCCCATTACCAACAACTCAACCAAATTAAATAGAGCAACTCAACCAAATTAAATAGAACTGCTCTACAAATGAACAAAGTTGTGCAAGAAAATAATAATGATTCATAAACATAATTATGACAAAAATTCCATAATAGAAAACATATAATTACACTCACAGTAATTAAGGCAACACATAAGAGACACTTCCACTATCCTCCTAGCCATAGACCACACTGTGCATGTGGGTTGTTGGAATACTAAGGCGGGGAGGGGTGAATTAGTATGAGAACAATTAGTACTTTTAATCATAATATAAAACCTCCAATAAATATTATGGGCATTGAATTTATCATCAAAACCATAATTCAATGCATAGACATCACATAAACATAATACACTAGAATTTTAAGTGGAAACCCAATGAGGGAAAAAACCACGAAAACATTTTCTTATTTATCAAAAAGTACATTCGTGAGAAACACCAACTTCCTATTTCTCCATCTACAACTGTAAGGAGTCTTTAAACCCCTATATACAACCTAAAGGAATCCCCAACTCCCTAATTTATCCGACTCCAACTGGAAGGAGGCTAGAACCCCCTTTCTTTCCCCATCCAACTGCCCTGAAATATAAATGTAGACCAATCTGTCACTGATAACCTATTGTTTTTTTTGTCTCTGATATTTTTCCACTGCTAATGATATCAATATCTCATCAAGACTGCAACCACACACACCTCATACTAGGATTCACAAGAGAGTTCTCCAAATCAAATGCTTGTGAATCACTAAGACATACATGTATCTGATTTCTTCATAATATTCACCCTAACCCACTCAGGAAGACATACCTTCAATCTTGCAGCTAACCTAAGATTTAGATCCATGATCTTCATAAAATTCTCGTGGGTATCTTCGCTTTTACTCACTGTAGCCCATGGATGTCCACTCTTTTCCTCCTGAAACTCGCGGATATATTGAATGAATCCATGTTTGAAATCTCTTCTCTATACTCTTGGCTCCTTCAAACTTCCTACTTCACTAGAATTCTCTGCCTTCAGATATCCAACCTGTATTCTTAGAAGTGATACACAAAGTGATTTATCAATTGACTCTTCTATGTGTTTTAATTAGGATCTCATGATGACATGTAATTGCCATGCAACTAATGATGACATGCAACTCACATGTAACTTGTTATCTTCTGTTTGCAGTTACTTTGAAATGCAAATGACATGCAACTTGTTATCTTATGTTTACAACTACTTTACTTTGACATGCAACTTGCTCAAGGGTTGACATCAATGACAACCAATCTTCCAACAACGCAAATTTCGACAATTAATTACTCCCTACAATAATTAATCTTTCAACAATCTCCTCCTTTGGCATTGATGGAAACACCAAGACACAACACATAGAAGTGGTTAACACTCATGCTCATGATGGCTCCCCCTGTCTTCATGCCTCTTATATTCCTTTCCATGCCTCTATTTGTTTCTCCCCTTTTGACATGAATGGAAAATGATGACTTCTCCTTGGGGTTTCTACCTTTGTTTGTAAGCCTCTGATCTCTATTGGTGTTTCTCTTCATGGCGCTTATTCGTGTAAATATATGATAAAAATAGTTCAAAATGCATTCAAGTCTTTCAAAAGGAATTCATTGTGGGGATGAAACTACGCCAAGTTTATGTCGAAGATATTTAAAAGTTCCCCTTAGAAGAGGCTTGGTAAAGATATTCACAATCTTCTATTTTGTACCAACATACTCTACCTTGATGTTATTCTTTGTAATTTGTTCCCGTAGAAAGTGAAACTTGATCCGAATGTGTTTTGTCTTGGAATGTATCACTCAATTCTTAGATATACTTATAGAACTGGTGTTATCACAAAATATTGAAATAGACTCGTCATATTCCACTTGTATGTCATGGAAATTTTGCTTCATCCATAGAAACTATGTACATCATGTTGTTGTTGCAATATACTCTGCTTCTATTGTGGACAATGATACTGAAGACGTCTTTTTACTCAACTAGGATACCAAACAATCACCCAAGTAGAAGGCTACTCCACTTGTAGTTATTCTATCATCAACACTTCTTACCTGATTTTCATATGTGTATGCAACTAGAGATAGATCATTCCCTTTTGGATACCATAATCCATA
>CBVK0100465280.1:0-13972 GCA_900067695.1 Picea abies | reverse complement strand
GGGGCTTCACACCCACAAGAAAGTCTAATTTGATGTTGACTTGTGGAAGGGCTTATATGATGACCCCTAAGGATTGTATATATAGGAGAGACGTCATTGTGACATTTCATTATGTAGAGTGTGTGTGGAGACATGATGGAGTTGGCATAAGCGAGTCTGCACTTGTGCTAAGGAGCTTGGTGATTTCAACAAGGGAATGTCTGTAACTTTGGCAAATTTGGCCTAAGAAAGAGGTAGCCACAAAAGGAAGAAACTTTACAAGTGGAGCAAATCGTATGGAAGTGTCTCTACATGTTTTCATACATGTACATGGGTTGCAGTTGGCACAGTTGCGTATGTACACGGGTTGCAATGGGAGCAATCACATATATATGTGGGTTGTAGAAGGGACAATCACGTACATCCGTACATGGTTTCTGGGTAGGAGCAAGTCCATACAGGTTGATGTCAACAACAATTTAAGTGACATCAACAAGTCATACATGTAGTTTGCATCAGATTTGTAAGTTGAGATTTGTCTCGAATATTTTGTTGATTTTTTGGTTGTTTAGAGGACTAGTTTTGTCCTCAGATTTTGGTGAATTTGTATTGGCTGAGAGGACTGCTTTTGTCCTTAGTTTCTAGTGTAATTATGACAACTGGGAGGGCTGGTTTGTCCCCTCATAATTTCTAAAATTAACAAGGTTATAGAACAAAAAATTGTGTCTCATGTGTGATGATGATTCATCTTTGATCTTGTTGTTTTTGAATTTTCAATATTCGTATCTGATAATTATTTCCTTATGATTTCAAATAGAATTTTATGCCATTGTTATCATAGAATAATTACACTAAAAATCTCAACCAAAATAAATTGCAGCAGAAACAATAAAATCATAAAAATATTGCCATGCACAGTAGACACAATATTTTTATCTTGGTAAACTCAACCTTGGGAGAAAACCCAACAACTTTTCTTAAGAAGAGATCAATTCAAGTACATCACCCTTAAAATGAAGAAACCCTAGCACAAGATAGTTTCACCTTTGTATGAGGAAGAACCCTCAAAGATAGTGCACCCCAAAAGATCACCAAAAAGATAACGCCCCTCAAAATTTGCGCAACTGACAATTGCAACTAGGACTTGCGCACTGGATGAGAAGAGTTGTGTTGGTGTGTGTCAAATGAAATGATAAAGCCTTTTTTTATTCAATTCAAGTCACCCTTAATTTACTTGTGGGGCCGAATTGTACTTTTGTCCTCAATATCTTATTTAATGCTTTTCAGGGTTTCTTTAATGGTTTGTCTTGTCTTGTTGGCATCTCTTCTTCACTAGAAAAATTGTTCATGAACCTTGTTGATTTATCATCTCCTCACATGCATGTTTAATTAAAATAGGGCTCTAATGTCGAGTAGATCCACTGAGAAGCCCTTCATCAAAAGAGGTCTCTTGATGCTACATTTTGAACATTAGCTAGACTTGTAAACAAGTCAAACCTGCCCTATAAAAAATAGATCACTCCATTGTGGAATAGGCAATGTGAGAGCATCTCGAGTCTTTTTCACTCCTGGTCAAATCAACATGACTAATAGGAGAAAGACTGTCCCTTGGCCATTCACCACTAGCCAAATCAGCATGGCCCCGTGAGTGAATGTATCATTCTTCCTTGGTCAAATCAACATAACCAATCCAAGAGAATGTTTTCCCGATGCTGCTAACTGGAGAAACATCAACATTCCCTCTCAACGAGGGAGACATTCTGCATCACGCCAAGCTTGTCTATGAAGTATACAAACTTCACCTTAGATAGAGGTTTGGTGAGAATGCCTGCAATCTGCTCATCTGTGGATATGTACTAGAGATTTACTGCTCCCTTCTGTACCATGTCTCAGATGAAATGATTTGATCTCAATGTGCTTCGACCTGTCATGAAATACTAGATTTTCCAAATGGCTGACACAACTTTGATTATCACAATGTATTAAGGTCGTCTCTAGCTTCTGATCAAATAGTCCTGCAAGAAGCTTCCAAATCCATACTGCTTCGCGACTTGTCACACTGGTTGCGATATACTCCGCTTCTACTGTACTGAGTGCAACAAAAGTCTGCTTCTTGCTAAACCAAGATATCATAACTGATCCTAAGCTAAAGCAACACCCCAAGGTGCTCTTTTTGTCCACTACACTCCTTGCCCAGTCAGAATCCATATATCTTTGCAACCTCACTTCACGACCTGAGACATATCTCAGACCATATCCAACTGTACCATGTAGGTACCTCAACACATGCTTTGCTGCGACCCAATGGAAGTTCCTCGACTCAACCATAAACCGACTTAGGGTGCTCACTGCAAAGCAAATATATGGCATGGTATTAAACAGGTACATCAAGGATCCAATCATCTGTCTGTACATAGTGGGGTCCACCACATCTGAATATGAAGCGAAATCACTCAACTTCTTCAGATTTGTCATCGTAGGTGTAGCCATGGACTTGTAGTCCATCATACCGAATTTGCTCAAGATCGCAACTGTGTACTTCCCTTGTCCAAGGAAGATCTCGCTTGGTTTTTGCCACACCTCCAATCCCAAGAAATAATGGATCAAGCTAAGATCCTTCATTTCAAAATCTGAAGCCAACTCCCTCTTACACCCGACAATGAGCCTCTCTGCCCCCGTAAGGAACATATCATCAACATACAGTACCAAGATCAACAAATCACCATCAACAACCTTTTAGTAAAGGTTGGGATCTGCATCACTCTTAGTGAAGCCCAAACTCATCAAGTATCCATCAATCCTAGAGTACCATGCCCTGGGTGCCTGCTTGAGTCCATACAAAGCCTTATTTAATCTACAAACATGAGACTCCTTCCCATGTATCAAAAAGCCCCAAGGTTTCTCTATGCACACTTCTTCCTCAATCACACCATTGAGGAACACAGTCTTCACATCCATCTGATGTAATCTTCAACCCATAACTGAAGCAAGAGAAATAATAGTCTTGATGGAAGTGTACCTGGCGACTGGAGCAAAGGTCTACTCATAGTCCACTCCCTCTTTCTTAGAGAATCATCTCGCCACAAAACTCGCTTTGTACTTTTCGATGTTGCCATCTGCTGCATGCTTGATCTTATAGATTCACTTGAAAGTCACCACTGACTTTCCCTTTGGTCTCAAAACTATTTCCCCCACGTCATTCTTCATGATGGGCCGATACTCTTCTATCATGGCATCATTCCAAACCTGTTGACCTGCTACCTCCTCATAATTGGAAGGTTCAGAATCAATGATGTGACTCATCAATGCCATATAACTTGAGAACCTATGAGGTTGTTTTCTGTCCCTGAAAGTACCAATGGGAGTTGCATGCTTCTTTTCATCCTACAAAGTGTCATGAAGCAATGCTGGCCTTTTCCTGGTCACTGCAACATCTCTAGGTAGATCCACTGGCTCTGTTGGCTCTACTGACTCCTCTTGATAGTCTGAGGGATGAACAACTGGACTAGAGGGATATATACTCACATCCTTCGGAGCCTCCTTCTCTTCACAATCAATCTCCATATGAGACTCTCTAGACCTCTTGAAGGCTACTTCTTCATCAAAGGTAACATCACGACTAACCTCAATATGATGTTGTCCTAGAATGTAGATCTTGTAGGCCTTCAAAGTCTCGTTGTATCCCGCAAAATAACCCTTCTTTCCAGAAGGTTCTAACTTCATCCTCTTCTCCTTGGGTACATGGATGTATACAAGAAAACCAAAGATCCTCAAATGGATGACCTCTGGCTTCACTCCTGTGAATGCCTCCTCAGGAGTCTTATCTCCCAATATTCAGTGAGGACTCTTGTTTTGAACATAAACTATTGTGTTGGATGCCTCTGCCCATAAGAACATGGGTAGATTATGATCATGAATCCTTTCCTTGACAACCTCCACAATAGACTTGTTCTTCCTTTCCACAACACCATTCTGCTGAGGGTTGTAAGGAACCATCAACCCCCTCTTGATCCCTGCTTCCTTGCAAAATCACTGAGGTCATTGGAAGTATACTCTCCTCCATTATCTGTCCTTAAAACCTTGATCTTTTTCCCTGTTAAGTTCTTTGTGTGCGCCTTGAACTCCTGGAACCTGTTGAAGACTTCATCCTTTGTCTTCATGAAGTAGATCCATGCCTTTCGAGAGAAATCATCAATGAATGCCACATAATACAAGAAGCCACCTAAGGATGATACTACCATCGATTCACATACATCTGAATGCACTAGATCCAAGATCCCTTTGGATATACTATCACTGCTTGGATAAGGTCCCTTAGTATTCTTGTTGAGTGTCCATCCCTTGCAAACACCCACATGCTCTACCTGGAGCTCTGGAGTACCAGTAACCATTCTTCTTAATACTGGCAAAGCCCTGTAATGCAGGTGAGAAAATCTTCGATGCCATAATTCACATAAAATGATATTGTCATGTACTAATGCTTGGGTTGGACGTCCTGATAATCTGTATAGTCCTCCCTCTCAAACACCAATCACTCTTGCTGAGTCTATGCTCGATCCCTTAGGCCATACAAGAACTTGACCATCTACAAATGCAAATCTGTAACCTCTATCCTCTAACGTTGATATAGAGAGCAGGCTCTTCCTTAATCTTGGTACAAAAAATACATCTCTCATGTGTAGAGAATCTCCAGACTCAAGATGAAACGATGTTGTTCCAACTCCTTTTATTGCATACTTGGGATTGTCTCCAAGTTCCACTTGTAATGTTGAGTCCTTCTCTCTTAAATCTCTAAGAGAATCTTAGTAACTTTTCACGTGCCTAGAAGCACCACTGTCTACCAACCAGGTATCACTACTATCTGTAATAGTGCATGTAAGAGCGGAGACAAAGAAATAATCTTTCCGAAGTTCACCTACAATCTCATCAAGCTTAGATTCCTTTGTCTTCTTGTGTGGTGGATGCTCATTAACACCGGTTGTTGATGCATGCTGCTTTCCCTTCCTTTTCTTCTGAGGACATTGAGAAGCATAGTGACCAAATGTATGACAATTGAAGCACTTGATTTTTGAAAGATTCTTGGTCTTTCGAGATCTGAAATTTGTAGCACCATCCATCCTGTCTTATAATCTGAGACTAGACACCATCTTAACAAGAAGTTTGAAATCTGAATCAGAATGACCTGAAGAACATCAACAAGCCTGAAACCCTAAAAAAACAATTTTGACCAAATGTCAATTTTAGAGCACTAGTAGATGTGTTAGGGAAAGGTGAGTTGATCTATGGAAAAATAAGTCCCAACGTTGTCCAATAAATGCCCAATGACCTTCAAAGAAATTTCAGATTTGTGACTGTGCAGTGGCATATTTCAACAAAGCTCTGAAATCATGTTGAATTTTCAATTTTCAGATTTGATAATTATTTTCTTATGATTTCGAACACAATTTTATGTCACTATTATCATAGAATAATTACACACTGAAAATCTCAACCAAAATAAATTTGCAGTGAAAGCAATAGAATCATAGAAAGATAGCCATGCACAGTAGACACAATATTTGTATCCTAGGAAACCCAACCTTGGGAGAAACCCTGACAACTTTTCTTAAGAAGAGATCAATCCAAGTACATGACCATTAAAATGAAGAAACCCTAGAACAAGATAGTTTCTCCCTTGAATGAGGAAGAACCCTCAAAGATAACGCATCCAAAAGATCACCTAAAAGATAACGCACCTCAAAATTTGCGCAACTGGCAACTGACAACTGCAACTGGGACTTGCGCACTGGGTGAGAAGAGTTGTGTTGGTGTGTGTCAAATGAAATGATCAAGCCTTTATTTATACAATTCAAGTCACCGTCAATTTACTTGTGGGGATGACTTGTACTTTTGTCTTCAATATCTTCTTTAATGCTTTCTGGGGTTTCTTTAATGGTTTGTCTTGTCTTCTTCGCATCTCTTCTTCACTAGAAAAGTTGTTCATGAGCCTTGTTGATTTATCATCTCCTCACATGCACGTCTATTTAATACAGGGCTCTAATGTTGAGTAGATCCATCGAGAAGCCCCTCATCACAAGAGGTCTCTTGAGCCTACATCTTCAACATTAGACTAGACTTGTTAACAAATCCAACCTGCCCTATAAAAGATAGATCAATCCATCCCGGAGTAGGCAATGTGAGAGCATCTCGAGTCTTCTTCACTCCTAGTCAAATCAACATGACTAATGGGAGAAAGGCTGCCCATGCGCCATTCACCACTAGCCAAATCAGCATGGCCCCGTGAGTGAATGTATCATTCTCCCTTGGTCAAATCAGCATGACCAATTTGGGAGAATGTTTGCTCGATGCTGCTAACTGGAGAAACATCAACACCTGGGCCATTCACCACTAGCCAAATCACCATGGCCCCGTGAGTGAATGTATCATTTTCTCTTGGTCAAATCAGAATGACCAATCTGGGAGAATGTTTGCACGATGCTGCTAACTGGAGAAACATCAACAAGGGCCCCATCCATACATTGGAGGATTAGTGTTTCTCAACTGCACAATCTATTCCCATCCATTTGTGGGAGGCTCAATAGGCTTCAACCCTTTGGAAATGGCCATGGCTAGTGTTGGGAACCACTTTTCAATGTGGGGTGGCATTGGGGGCCAGCTCTTGCTCTTGCACCTCTTGTGCACCTCTCTACCAACATGGTGGTGGGGCCTATTGTCACCTCTGTGTGGTGGGGCCAAGTGGCTTTCTACTCATAGTACATGTGGTCCCAGCCCAAAAGTCTAGAATTTGTTGGAGATGCTCCATCTTCATACTTAACTTTCACACTTGCACTGCGATCTACACAAATAGGCTCGCACAAGTTAGTGCATTGTCATACCTTTAAAACCCTCTCGATGGGACTACTATAGTAAACATGACACAATTACACAACTTCCAAATCGAGTAAAGAACTTCAACTTAACAACAATCCAAGCATAATGAGAATCCAAAGACCAAGGTAGTTGGAGGCAAGGAAGTTTTGTTGACACAAAGACTTGACCCAAGCCCACACAGAGTTGGGTAAGGGAAAAAACCAGAATAAATGCCTTTGTCTCTGTTTACCCCACAGTGTGGGCAGTGCGGGTTTTGCACACCTAGGTATGATAATCGTCTATTCAGTGGAAGGCCTCCCAAGACTAAACACCATCCATAGAAAGCCTTCTTATATTCCAAAGTAGGTTTCCACAAGCAACAAAGCTTAAATAACCATGTCTTCTGTTTGGATTTTAGGCTCCATAGTTTATTGAGTCGACCCTCTAAAACAGGCTTGGAACATAACCACTTGTAACCCAAGGCAGGCTTGTACTTAAAGTCTATGGGTTTCACCATTTCCAGTCCTGCCATGAATCCTTGGGCATTGGCAGGTCAAGCTTGAGCACAAGATCATCTGGAATGAGCCCTAGATGCGTTGCAAAATTCTGTGCATAATTTTTTCTTTAGTGTGGGCCATGGAAGTTTGTCCTTTGCGAGGTTGTCAAACATGTTTTTGGCCAACCAAAGTCCCTTTTTGAAGAGCCTTAAGAAGGGATTTCCTTCAAATATTACTAGATGATACCACAACAAAGAATGATCATTAAAAGAAAGGTCAATTCACAGAGACAACTCTATAGAGGCCTTCCACACACTTTGAATTACAAATATACCAACAATCTTAACACGAGAAAGAGTAATGAAAAGGGTTTGAAGAGAGACTCCCCTCCATGCCTTCTTCCCTAGAGGGAGGCCTTAACTAATCTGATGCTTGATAGTGACTTTCCAAGCCTTGTTTCCTTGCAAAACACGAACCACCCATTTGGCATGTAACTCACGGGGTTGGAGGGGAGTTTTGATAATTCCCGAGCCTCCGAGTTCATATGAGGTACATCAGGTATCCTAGTTGACTCTATGGAAGCCCTTTCTTTATCACTTCTTGCCCATAAAAATTTAACCAAGTCTTTTTCTGAACTTGCATATGTTATCCTCTTATTAATGTTTTAATCAATGCCTTGAACCACTGCATCTCAAAGATTCTTTGGGGACAACTAGAAAGCAAATGGATGGACAGGAACTTCAAAATCTAGCTTGGCTAAATCCATGACCAATTTCACGCGGCATGAGGATGGACTTTTAGTGACTTGTCATAGTGAGTTGCGATGGGTGTAGCTCAAGTGCTTTGGCACAGATGGGATGGCTTCGTGTGTATGTTAGGTTGATGAGATAAAGTCCTCAACAGGCCTAAGAGTTGCATATTGTCGAGGTATGACAATGTATGAGGCATTTGACCCAGAAGAATGAGGACACTTGCAGAGGTTTAGAGTGGACTAGACCAAGTGTCCAACCGCAGTTTTAGACGAGGACACATGATCAGTTGTAGCATGTGTAGATGCAAAGAGTTTTTTGGTGACTTGGATGATGGACTTGGGCATAAGTTCATTGGATAAGTACGATGCTTTCCTTGAGTGGATTGCATGGTTCTTGTACAACGAGAGCCGCTGACACATGACATGGACACAATATTTTTTCGAGAGCTTCACAAAGTTTGACTCAGATATGTATGTGGAGCTTGGTATGAGGACCAGACATGTAGTGCGGGGGTATGGTACAACGTTGTTCCAGATGGAGTCAAGAGATGTGTTGCGGGTGGTAAATGTGCTATGGGTGCCAAGAGTGTGTTCTCAACCTCAATGATCGAGGAGTAAGGTTATGCAGTGTTGTTCCTGAATGGACAGGTGTTATTGGATGCCCAGAGGATCTAGCCCAGGTGCAACAATGGTCTTGGAGTTAGAGAGGGAAACTTATATGGGATGAGGGGCCAACCTATGTGTGCTATGGCCAATAGTAGCATAGAGATGGATGAGGAGTATCTTCCCGTGACTGTGCAGAGGACAATGGACAGGGAGTAGGTATCTCCATAGGTTGTGTAGACGCAGAGGGAGTCGGTGGATTCAAAGGGAGTCCAACTTTAGAGGGAGTTAGGAGACTCAGAGGGGGTTCGACTTCATAGGGAGTCAAGAGGCTCAGAGGGAGATTCAGTCATTTAGTGGGAGCCAACCTTTAGATCCAGATGGGAGAGAGGCATCTTCCAAGACTGTCAGGAGGGTGTCATGGGTTGAGATGGCCATGCAGGATGCTAGGGAGAGGAAGGCTTCTAGGAGCAGGATGTCTTCCAGGATTAGATCGTTCCATACAGTAGGATTTGCTTCAGTGACCAAAGATGCAACCAATCAGGAGGACCATAGAGCATGATTTGCTTTGGCGATAAAGGGAGTAGCAAATCAGGAGGATTGGGAAGTAGTTGTGGTAGAGGATCCAATACGGGAGACAAAGATACCTCCAGGTGATTGTGGAGTGTGGTGAGAATACCTCCCTCTTAGCTACCTCCCTCGCTAAGAGGGACTGTTGATGTTTTGTAGCTTCAGGCATGTATTCTCACATGGCCCTGGGTGTTGGGCATGTGGGAATCGTCGTGGGCACCACATTACACTCTTCGTTTGGTGAAAACCGCCTTTGGAATGAAGTTAGGGCTTCATGGGCTTGGTGATGGGCTTTGTGGGTTTGTGTTGGGGCTTCACACCCACAAGAAAGTCTAATTTGATGTTGACTTGTGGAGGGGCTTTTATGATGACCCCTAAGAATTGTATATAAAGGAGATAGGTCATTGTGACATTTCATTATGTAGAGTGTGTGTGGAGACATGATGGAGTTGGCATAAGTGAGTCTACACTCGTGCCAAGGAGTTTGGTTATTTTAGCAAGGGAATGTATATAACTTTGGAAAATCTGGCCTAAGAGAGAGGCAATCACATAAGGAAGAAACCGTATGAGTGGAGTGAATCATACAAAAGTGACCGTACAGGTTTTCGTACATGTACGCAAGTTGCGGTGGGCACAATCACACATATACGCGGGTTGAAGTGGGCATAGTCACGTATGTACATGGGTTGCAGAAGGGGAAATCACATACATCAGTATAGGTTTTTTGGGCAGGAGCATGTCCATAGAGGCTGATGTCAGCAGGCTATATAGGTGGTCTGCAATAGATTTGTAAATTTACCGGATATTTTGTTGATTTTTTGGTTCTTGAGAGGATTAGTTTTGTCCTCAGATTTTGGTGAATTTGTATTGGCTGAGACGACTGGTTTTGTCCTCAATTTTTGGTGTAATTGTGACAGCTGGGAGGGTTGGTTTGTGCCCTCAAAATTTATGAAATTAACAAGGTTATAGAACATAAATCTATGTCTCATGTGTTGATGATTCATATATGATCTTGCTGTTTTCGATGCATATATTTTCAGTCAATTATTTTCAGTATAAAATTGTTCGGTGATAATAGCTAGGGTTTACTGTTAGTTCACTAGGAAGCAATTTTTAGATTTGAAAATTAGTCACATAGAATTGCATGTGAAAATTGACAAGGCAAAGGTTGTTTACTAGGTTGTCCACACCTTTTTGAGAATAACCAAACCTAAAATCATGAATGCCTTCGCATTATCAACAATGTCACAAATTTGAAAAGAACCTTTAATTCCCCCAATGCGTTGAGTCTATCCAATTTGGTGTTGCAATAAGACCTTGAAACAAATAATAGTTCATTTATTGAGGAATATCCAACATAAGAAGGACAATAGATTGAAATCCATATACAGACACATATTATATAATAGAATAAATAATAAGATAGATGATGATACAATAACACGTGATGGTATACTTACACATATTCACAATGGTTGAATAATGAAATCTTTTAGTTAGGTAATGTCGCTTAGTTAGGTCATATCCTTAGTTAGGTTAGGTCTGTTAGCTTTATTATTATTGTATTATTATTTATATTTATTTCTATATTTTATGTTCATTACATTGCCTATCTCTTCAAAGATGCTTTGTCCTCAAAGCATTTTATGAAAAAGGCTACATCTTTTTTCTAGCCTGCAATGCCTTGTCATAATTCTTCATTCTTGAGGTTGAAGACAAGATGATATGATCTTCAAAGCACAGAGTATAATTGTCAAGTAGTGAAAGGGGTTTATAACCTAATTTGATCTTTTGTGGGAGTGTGTGGTGACAAATTTTGTTTTGAGATTGAATTGCACTAGAATTGATATTCTTGAGAATATAGTTCAAATTTTGTCTTTGTTCCGAGCAATGTTGATATATTGATTGGTTTAAGTATTAACCCCCTTATGATTATGATGTCGATAAAGTGTCCTTGTGACATGATATTTTCTTATCACACTTCTTGTGTTTTCTTGTTTCACTTTTGGTAGTATATTTTCTTTGCATGCTTGTATTGCCTTGTTGATCATTAAATGATTATAGGTAGAGATACTTGGATTTTCCATTGTATTTCAACGTTTGCAGATATTCCTACTTCAATTGGATTTGCATCTTTCATGATTTTTGATGTTAATTTGCTTTGTATTGCTTTCTTTCTCCATGGTTTGGATTTTTATGTCTAATGATTCCTCTAAATCAATTAGATTGGTCATTGTTTCTTAACCAATCAATGCTACCTTGTTGGTAAGTTGCTATAACTTTTCCTGTAGTGACTTCTTACCGCTCTTTAGCTTCTTAATTTGTGTAAGTTTTGATTATGATCCATCAAGTGTGAAAGTTATTCATTATTTTTTGACTTGTTGAATTTATTTTTAAGATCTCGATTCTTTGACTTCTCATATTTTAACCCTTTTATTCATTCAATCAACCCCTGATTAAGGTTCCTTATGCGAGAATTTTCTTCATCTTTCTCTAATAGGTTCTTGTTGAATTTCTTCTTGAGATCTTATTTCTCTTGTTCTAATTTTCGATCACACTACTTCTCATTCTTTGACTTATTGATTTGTGCGAGTATTTTTTTACTATGATATTCAACACAGTTACCAACTTAATGAGAACCATGACCTCAAAGTGATAACTCTAGTCTACCAATATTTTTGGGTAAAAAACACCAAAATCAACTCTCAAATCGAAAAGTGGTGCTACTGGTATCATTTTTTTTCTTTTTGGGGTTAAAATTACTACTTTTTGTAACCATCGTGTTAATAGCGTGGTAATATTTTCAATGGAAACATTAAAATCAACCCCCAAATCGAAGTGGCATTGATAGCAACACCATTTTTTTTTGAGGTTAAAATGACAACTACTTTGAAATTGTGGATTTAACAACTAATATCCTTGCAACCAAAATATTAAAATCAACCACTGAATCGAAAGGTGGCGCTCCTACTAGTGCCCCCTATTTTTTTCAGTGCTAAAATTACAACTTTTTTGAAATCATGGCCTTGAAAATTGGTATTCTTGTAACCAAAATTTTAATATGTAATGTACTTAGGGAGGATAATATGGGGTACCTAGGGAGATACCCAAGGAGATAATGAATGTAATGTGATCATAATCATATGATGAATTTTAGAGGTGGTGCAACCATTGGTGGTATTTTCTTAACTATGACAAGATGTAACTTTTAGGAGAAGAACATGAACACATATTTTTAGATAGGTGGACTCATGTTTGGAAGAAGGATAAAGAGAGCACCAATAGTTTGTTTTTATGTACAAACTTCATATTATAGGTTCATAAATGTATTTAACAAGAGAAGGTCAATGTAACCGTAGTTGCAAGTATAATTTTATCAATGCAAACTTGGTTAAAAGATTGCAAGTTCCCACTTATAGTATTCAAAGCGGTGAAAATGCTCCAATTTTTAAAGATTTGAAGATTACCATGGATAAATGTGTTGCATTCAGATTTTTGTGCTATACATATGGATGATATGGATATTGTTTTGGGATATTATTGGACGGACTTAGTTGGTACAATGTGTATTAATGTTAATATTAATACGCAAAAGAAGCTTTTGAAGCTTTAATAGAAGAAATAGAAAATCACATTGTAGGAGATGTCTCTTATTAAACAAGAAGGGCCCAAGGAGGCACATGAAAAAGTCCTTGCAAGGAACTAATTGCAGTATTTAACGACACATCATATGAAGAGTCCAAAGTTGAAGAAGAGCATATAGAAGCATTGGAAGAAAATCTCTAGGAAAGACATAAAACATAAGAAGAAGTTAAGGAGCTAAATGACTTAAAGGAACCTCATGTTGAAGAGTCAAAGAAAGAATAACCAATAGCTAAGATTGATGTATGTCACCACCCACACTACCCAGAGAAACAATAGTCATCAAGGCAAGGGCATGGACATTAGCAAATTCACTATGGATCAACATGGAACTAGAAAGACAACCAACATGGAGGCACATGGAGGACTAAAAGTAATGCATGGAGATTTCAGAGAAACCAGAATCAAGATCGAGGAGGAAAGGCCACAATCCACAATTGGACCCCATGTCCACATTTCACTAGGATGGATTGATGTTCGTGCATGACAATTGACTACATTACTTAGTACATAATATTATATGGATTTTTTTCATGTTTCGGGGATGAAACATGCAAAGGGGGATAGAATGTAATGTACCTAGGGAGGTGCTCAAGGGGATAATGAATGTAATGTCACTATAATCATGGAATATCTCCACTTGTTAGTTGATGGGTAATAAATGGACCCACTATGTAATTAAAAAGAAATAATATAATAATAAAGGGGTAGTTGGCATAGACCCTTGGGAATACTCATGAGTATCGTTGTATTAGAGGTCTGTTGGATGCATTGTTTTGTAATAAACATGGCTTGTAGAGTGATTCATTCCATAAGGAGTATTTGATGGTGTTACCCTACCTTAAGGATTATTCTTTATATTATTTTGTTGTTCATAGTGAATGTTTTGATGTTGTTGAAGTTTAAGGGTATTTTTCTGAAATTTATAGTTTATTTTCTATTATATATATCATGGTTCACTACATAAAATCAACCCAAATAAAAAAATAGCCACTATTAGTGGCACTATCTTTTTTTTTTCGAGCTTAAAATTACAATATTTTTAAAATCATAGTATAAAATACCAAATTGTTGCATATAA
>CBVK0100465261.1:0-15567 GCA_900067695.1 Picea abies | reverse complement strand
CTGCTATCTGACCTACCATCATCATCTCTGGATGTCACCATCCACCTTTCCAGAAATAGTCACATCCCATAACTGTTGTCAGTTCTTTCCCCCCATTCGTTTGTGGCAAGCCCCCTCACTATGACCTTTACCTCCAATCAATAGTCGCCATGTCACCTGTCCATACTCCCTCAGTCACCATCACCTGCCATCTCACATCCCAAATGATCTGTTGGCCATTTATTACTAGATAACCTATCCGTTATCCAGCTGACCTATCTCCCGCACCCAACGGACACCCGTTTACTCAAAACTACCCCTCATTCTCCCTTTTCTCACCATTTACTGCTCATCGCACCAAAGAATTTTTACACCATTTACTCCTCCGTTACAGTCAGTTGCCCTCATCCACAGTCATTCGCCCCCACTAACATTGTTTGTCTTGTAGGTACTATTGCAGAAATGGTGCCAAAGTCCAAACAAGCAGAAGGAGAGGAGAATCTATTTCTCCCGCCTCCTGTCGACCTTGACAGGATCCCACTGGTCGACAAAGACCGATTAATCATAGATACAAAGTGAGATTTTGATTTCACAGATCTTCCGTCGTGGCTCAAAGATGTCTTCTTGGACTAGAGCGATGAAATTGGACTCTGGGAGTCCAATTTACCCCTTTACCTCTTTCCTCAAATTCACCATTTTCTGGAGTTCGCACTCAAGTGCCAAGCCCACTACATTCCCAAGCAAAGAGTCGTCGTCTCCTCATCTGGAGAGATTCTTTTCCTCATCACGCCCGAATCCATAGACCAGATGATGCAAATCCCCCAAGCTGACTCTGCATCACCCTTCAACCTGGAAATTCTTATAGAATTATACCAGAAAATGACCTTCCCCCAAAGAGCTCAAATATTCGAGCTTTTCTTTCCCCCATCCGCTCAATTCCCTTCCACAAATCCTCCTTACCCTTCCTCCATGTTCTCGACTAAAGGAAACCAGATCATCTCATCCCTTTATGCTTTGTTAGGATACTATTCTGATCAGTGGGCAGATGAACCTATTCTGGACTTTCTATCCATATTCTCTACCGATGAAAAGCCCACCACCCAGTTTGATTTCAGCACTTTTCTGGCAGACAATATTCACGAACAGTTCATGAATTTAACCATGAAAGGCATCTTCATATACTCATCCATATTGGCATACTTGTTCGTCTTCTTCCAGGCGGACAAATTTGTCTTTTCCATGCAGAAGATGGATGGAGATGGTAGACCTCAGGAAGTGACAACATGGACCTCCTTGCTCAAGCACAACTCCACTGATTTCAGTTTCAAGGAGTTCATTTATCAATTCTACCACCCTATGGTAAGTATGCTAAGCGGTAGGCCCGAGCCTAGGATAAATGATGAAGTTCAGAGGATCCTGCACCTCTCAGACCAAACAAAGACAGGTGATTGGTATTTGTACCAGGATTACACCGAGATCAGAGTATACAGGTGCGAGTTGGCATCGTATAAGCTGCCCAAGTATATGCCTGTCAGGATTTTTGCTTTGGAAAATATAAGGTAGATAATAAATTCATATGATATCCACTTTGTGTCACTAAATAAAAAGCAACAACTTAGAATCAAGGGGTAGATTGGCTCCTTCATCTGCAACAATCGTGGAGTTGGGGAAGAAGCAGACAGGATGCTAAGAGAAATGAAGTTCTCCATGAGTTTCCCATGGAATTATGATCCATGTGGGATCATCTCAGAGATGAGGGTGAAGAACGAAAACATCCCATATTTTCATGAGTCCAGGCCTGAAGTTGAGAATTTCGCAAATCAGACAGCCTAGGTGCCTAACACATTCATCGAAGTAGAACAACAGGATCCCACGGCCACTGTAACTCAAACAGCCACGCCACAGGTCCTGAAAGAGAAAAGGCCTCGGCAAGATTTATCTCCGCCTGTCACAGAGGTATCGTCCGAAGAATTCCAGCTGCATACTAAGAGGGCTAAAAATATTCCAGTTCCTAGCCCAACCGAAGAAAAAGAAGCCCCGTCTCCAACAGTGACCAAGGTTGATAGACCACCCTTCAAGTCGAGCCTCCATAAGGTAATAACCTCAGTAGTGCCAAAGAAATCTACAGATTCTCCGTTGACCAGCCAGCCAGGCAAGGTGGGACCAAAGCTGAGTATCTTCGAAAAGTACGAGCTGATCAAGAAAAGGAACCAAACCCTGACCAACAGCACTTGCGCCCAGTTCTAGAAGAAAACGGCAACTGTGCAACAGAGGCTGCTATCGACATTCGACATCGAGAAGGGCAGAATGCATATGGCATTCCTCCAGACACAGGTACCAGATCCAAAGGTGATCACTGACTACAAGAGGGCCACCTTCGAATTCCAGATGAAGGACGTGCATCCGGCCGATCAGATGGATCTGCATAATCAGACCAGTGAAATGGTCTTCTACATGCTGGTGCATGCTTCCACTTCTGTGTCCAAACTACGAGTGTCCCTGAACAATGTTCAAACACAACTCAAGTTGGAGAAGATATCATCCTTATCCAAGGACAATAAGATCAAGACATTGTAGGAGCTGGTTCTCAAGATCGGTTATGATCCTTCAAATGTGTAAGCAGATGAGGAAATGATAAAGAAGAATAATGCTGACATATCATCTTTGAGGAAACAACTGAAGCTCCCGCCCACAGAGGATTCGCAGGTGAAGGAGATAGCAGAGAAAGAAGGAGAGAAAGATGAAATGCTTAGGTTGCTCATGGAGCAGAATGCACACATTAAAGAAATGGAAGTTGAGATGGAGAAGCTATTAAAAGAGAAAGAGAAACTGAAGCCAATGGAAGTCATCCCATTGAGTGTTATTCCAATTTTAGGAGTGAGCACAACATCAGTGACAGAAGTCCCATACGCGACTCCATTGACATCCCAGGAGAAGACAGTCGACCTGGCTAAGTCTATGGAAAAGATGAACCTGCAGGAAACAGAGATCAGTAAGCTCAAAAAGGAGATTGAGAACCTTTAGGAACTCAAATCTTCCTTTCATACCAGCCTCTCCAAGGAAAATCAGGTGACATAGCAGCTCAAACAGGAGCTACAATAGCTCCAGAAGCAAACAGTGGCAGGAAAGACTTTGGCCAAGGTTAAAGAAAGTGTATGGATAGACATCACCAGGTCCATGAATGAGGTATGGCCCATGATACAGATAATGTTTGAGCAGAATGAATTGATGCAGAGAAGCAAGCAGGCCATTGAGAAGATCAGATTAGAATTGGGAGAGATGCCAACATAGGCGAATGAGATCACCAAGTTCCTCAATTCTAAGACCAGGGAAGAACTGGAAGAGCTGAAAATTGAAGATAGAATAGAGACCATCCTCGAGGTCAAAAGAGTTTTGACCAAGAGAGGATTAATTCTTCAGCTGGGATAAAAGGTTCAGGCCATGGACCTAGGGGTACAAAGATTCTTTAGTAAGATTGAGGCTCTACAGAAGAAAGGTCTCCTTGGTCTGAAGGTAATCAATGATAAATTGATGACACTCCCAGACTACAAGAAGAGATTGGCCAAGGTGGCTAAGGAGAGTTCAAATTTTGTAGGCATTCAAGGGAGCATCACTGGCAAGGCGTTTCTAGATGCTCTTTAGTGGGACATCAGTATCCAACATGAGATTCGATACATATTCCTTACCAAGCCTACCTTCGCCAAGTACACAGAAATGGACGAAGTGTATCAAAGTCTACTCAAAGTCAACGTGCCCAGTCATCTCCGATGGGAGGAACTCTGTGATCTGATCGAGTAGCAGATGAGTTTTCCTAGTCCAGTCATTTGTCCAGTCAGATGAGGTCGTGCAAAGGCTTCATCAACGGCCCACCTAGAAATCAGCATGCAGTTACACCACATCATCAAGTAGTTCCTAGATTTAGGAAATTTGTTAAGTTAGTTAGGCTAAAAATAGATTTAGCACATCCTGATCATTAATGACAGGATTGTTTGTAATTTGAGTTATATATACTTCATATTTCGAAGTATTGGGGGTGGTTGATCTTCACACCTTGACACTATCAGACTGTAATATTTTTGAAGAGATCTTCCATTGATAAAAGGAGACACTTTTATAGGATTCTTGCGTGTATTCGCTGGTGACGTTTTTCTCTCTAAGTTGAATGTTATTCTTGCTTTGTCATCATAATGTTTTCTAAATCTAATCTTTAAGCGTAACGAACATTGCAGGATTTATTTTGTATACCCTGTTTCTGACTCGAAAGATTTTAGTGTTTTATCTTCTAGTTTTTTCAATAAAGAAATTCTTAACTGCTTCTTTGTTGAAATTCTCTTTCTCATCTTTTATGTTATTCATCATTTATGCTATTAAAGAATCCAGTGATTATATTATCTCGCCCCGTGAAAGTTTTTCCCTTTGCGTTTCTGGTTTGGATCTCATATTTGATTAAAATACAGACCCCATAGCCCAATGGATGTGTAGACTGTCTCAACCAATTCAAAAAACACTTTGACAACAAAACCGACCTTTTTCTTTACCTAGCCTAATATTTAAAATTGGAAACGTAGCTAAATCATATAGAGAGATCCCTCTCTGAAGTTGGAAGAGCTAGATCCCAACTTCAAAAGTGGTTGGATAAAGTTAGTTTTTGTATATTTCTTCTGTTGTCAACCTCTAGGAAATTTACAGAGTGCTAACATAGTGGTGACTCCACTGGGGAATAACATATAAAATTTATAACTTCACGTTTTCTTTCCCTAAAATAAAGTTTGTTCCTAAAATATTGCAAATTTGAGAAGAAAGTAATGTTTAGAGGTTGATTAGATTTGTACATATTATTTTCGGACTCACAAAACTGAAAAGTATATATATATAAGATCAAAAAGAAATCTGGCTCCCAAGAAAGTTTATACTCGATCTCATCCAGACCCAGAACCGGCGATAGTGACAGATAACCCAGAACAGTTGCTCAGGAAAAAGACCGTAGTTGAAGGCGCAGTAAGTCATACTCCCATAAGTCCCTTTCCTTTTTAGGAGAGCTTGTTACCTTTCAAAACCCTCACTCTGACACCTTTTACCAACAGAGCCTGGTTAGAACACGATCCGATAGTTTTGTGACTAGAATCATTTTTGACCCAACCATTTTACAACCCTGAACCCCTAAAGTTTTGTCTCCCACTGCTAAACTGCAAACCACTCCCTCAGTGCTATCCAGTCCCTCCTCATCCTCGTCTTCAGTCACTACCTCACCAATCATCCAGTCTGTTATCCCACCTCCTCCACACATCATGGCAACTCGATATGCTCCCTTGGTGTTGGCTACGCCTCTTCATGCCATGCCCCAAGACTATCAAATGAGATTTCCACAGTTCGATGCAACAGGATCTTTGAGCGCACAATAGCACGTAGATAAAATGAATGATTATTATGATTTGCATGAAGTAGATGAGGCTGACGTTCAAATGAGATTGTTTCCCAAAGTTTGAAAGGTGACGTTAAAAAATGGTACAAAGGTTTGTGTTCCGCCTTAGTTCTTGACCTTACCGCATTCCAGAGTTTTCTAGACAGATGGGAGGTAAAGAAAAACCCTCTCCAAATCTTGTCAAAATACGAAAATATTAGAAGAAATCAAGGTGAGACGGTGCAAGATTACCGCACTCGTTTCAATAACCTGTACAATGAAATCCTAGTTGAAATCAAACCTCCACAGTGTTTGGCATTGATAAATTTCCCGGATGGTTTTGACGCTGATATGTCATACCAACTAAGGGAAAGAAATTCTACCACCCTGGAAGACATGCAGAAAAGTGCAATAAGTGTGGAGGCCAATTTGTTGGAAAAAAGGGCACGGCAGAGGTTAGAGAGGAGAGTCACAATTAAAGAAGAACCTTCCACATCAACCTCAGATTCCAAATTGGATTCTTTAGCCAAAGAAATGGAAAGAATGATGGAAAGACTTACTGTATCAGAAAGAAATCCTCCAAGAGATAACCCACCAGCTCCTCAGGTTCGGAATCCTAACTTCAGGAGAAACCCTCCTCAAATCAAACAGAGAGATCCTAGGGATCAAAGAGAGCAGAGAGGTCTAGATCAGCAGATCAGACCTCCCCTAAAAGAGAATTATGCTGATGAAGGGGAGGAAGTGATTGAGGAACTAGGGGATACTCACATAAATCTCATGGGCATTCACGATAATGAAGCTATTTTTCGTTCCCAAGAACAACAAGAACTTTTTCTCCTCAATCAAACAAAAGTAAGTGAAGAAGTTGAAGATGCAAAACAGCAGGCATTCGAAAATGCCATTTTGGAGGTACATCGGCAGTATAATCTGCGGAGTAAAAATACAGAAGGGAGTTCCCCAAAAAAGACGATTGAAACGAAGAAGGTGGTCGAAACCAAGAAGGCATCTGAGCCATCTGCCGAGAAGATTCTTGAGAAGAGTACTGTCGAAGTTCCTGTGAAGAAAAACCTTACTATTCTGAAAAGATCGTCACAGTCCGAGGTTGCACCTGCTAATCCACCAAGTATTTTTAGCCAGAAGAGTGTGGTGGACAAACCAGAATTGATGAGCCAAGGTAGAGCTCCTACACCTTTCAGCCTTGAGGGAGAATTAGCCAAAGTAAAAATTCCCATTCCACTTTCCAATTTGATGAACAAAGATTTTTATCGTTCACAGGTGATTAAAGCACTGACCATTGAAACCGACATAGGCACGAAGGCCTTAACCATTGGATCATAAAATCATTTAGATACTGTGAACCTTACAGATGATCAACCTGAACTTTTGTTTGGACTTGAAGTAGATGGCTGAGATGATAATGGAGATGTCACTCCTTTTTACATAAGTCTAAACATACATGACCTGATCTTGCATAACGCTATGCTGGATTTAGGTGCTTCTCATAATCTGATGCTGAAAGCAGTGATGGAGAAACTGGGACTGGAGGTCACTAGACCTTATAAAGATCTACATTAATTCGAATCCGGTAAAGTAAGATTTATTGGTCTGATCAAGGACCTATGTATCACCTTGGTTCATATTCCTGCAAAGAGCATGGTGATGGATGTGGTAGTTGTAGACATCCCTCCGAAGTATGGAATGTTGCTATCCTGATCTTGGGGGGCTAAGTTGAGAGGCACCCTGCAGCTAGATATGTCTTATGCCACTATCCCAGTTTTCGGGAAACAAAGAAGGCTATATAGAGAAACATTGATGAAATACATGGTCAGTAGCCAAGAAAAACCGCATAACTATCCTCTTTACTCCGCACATTCCGACTTGGATTCTTTTATTTTGTACAATGATGGTGACATGGGAGAACAAGATACTTAGCTGGGAGAAGATACATCTAGCCAGGATGAAGGCCAAGAAATCATTGAGGTAGTAAGGAAGAAAAATGTGATAACCGAAGAATTATCGGCAGATTTCTGGAGCATGGATTTTGATGGAGTAGTAAGCAAAGAAGGAGCCAGAGCAGGAGTTTGGCTACATAATCACAGAAACAGGTATTCAGAAAACCATTCTTACAAATTAAATTTCCAATGCACTAAAAATATTGCCGAGTATGAAGCCTTGATGCTCGGTCTGAAGATTTTGAAAAGAGTTGGTGCTAAACAGATTATGGTAAGAGGTGACTCTGAGTTGATAATCAAGCAAATCAAAGGTGAGTATGCTGTGAAACACCCACATCTTAGAGATTATAGGAATGTTGTTCTTGATGCCCTTAGATGTTTCACTGAAGTTGACTTGTAAGTAATGCCGAGGGGACAAAACATTCTTGTGGACGGATTGGCTACGTCAGCAGCCACATGTAAGATTCCTTTCCGTTCGACTCGCCCATATACTGTGGAGGTGAAATGAAGACCAACTGTTCCCGACAATATCAGGTACTGGCAAGTGTTTGGTAATGATGATCAAATCGAAGACTTTCTGCAGTGTATAAATAATTTTGAATGTACAAATATAGATTTAGAGAACGAGGATGAAAATGTAAATAGATCTGATTTTGAAATTGATAGTGTAAATAGCGTAGATTTGGGAGAATTAGACAATGATGAAATGGAGTCCGATATTTTGCATTTGAAAAGTAATGTTTTTCCTAGGGGTTTAGTTCCTTTAGAGGACTTGTTTGATTTTAACGACGTAACCAAAAAAACAAAAATTGAAGCCAATGGACAAGAGGTAGAAGACTATAATATAGGGACCGAAGAGAAACCCAGGATAGTGAAATTGTCTAAATCATTACCCCCTGAGAAAAAAATCAAGTACATTGAGTTGTTCAAAGAATATTCGGATGTCTTTGCATGGGGCTATGAATATTTTAAAGCTTATGATACCAGCATCATACAACACAGGATTCCAATAAAATAAGACCAAAAACCATTCAGACAGAAACTTAGGAGAATAATTCCCAAGTTGCTCCCTCTGATAGAAAAGGAAATCAAAAAAATGTACGATGCCAAAATCATAGTCCCATTGTGTTTTTCCAAATGGGTCTCTAATTTGGTCCCTACATGTAAGAAATCTGGGGAAATCAGACTTTGCATAGATTTCCAAAATCTGAATAAGGTCTCCCTGAAGGATAATTACCCCTTGCCAAAAATGGACCACATCCTTCAAAGGGTAGTCGGATCCAGTCGAATATCTTTGCTAGACAGTTTCTCGGGTTTCAATTAGGTCCTCTTCCACCCAGATGACCAAGACAAAACCGCTTTCACCACACCATGGGGCACTTTCAAGTATGTGAAAATGCCTTTTGGTTTGATGAACGTTGGAGCCACTTTCTAGAGAGCGATGGATATCGCCTTTGTGGAAGAATCAGGTAAGTTTATTTTTGTCTATTTGGATGATGTAATTGTGTTCTCCCGATCTGACGACGAACACCTGCGACACCTCAGACGAGTATTCGAGAAATGCAGGAGGTTTTGGATTTCTTTAAATCCTAAGAAAAGCCTCTTTGGACTAGAGGAAGGAAAACTGCTAGGACACATCATCTCCAAGGACGGAATCAAAATAGACCCCAGCAGAATCGAGGCCATACAAAAATTGGAACACCCAAGAAACCTCAAAGAACTACAGTCTTTTATCAGGAGAATAAACTTTCTACGAAGATTCATTCCCAATCTGGCAGAGCTCCTTAAAAACATTACGAATATGCTAAAAAAGGATGTAAATATAAAATGGGACACTGAGTCCAGGCAGTCTTTCGAACAAGTCAAACGAGCACTCACAGAGGCCCCTGTCTTGATCAGCCCTGATTTTACTAAGGATTTCTATCTTTTTTCTTTCTCTTCTGAACATACTATAGCAGCGGTATTACTACAAAATAACAGCGAAGGGTATGAACAACCCATAGCTTTCTTTAGCAAAGTGTTAAGAGACGTTGCTCTTAATTACAAGATAATGGAGAAACAAGCTTTTGCCTTGGTAAAATCTATAAAATATTTTAGGGTCTACATTCTCCATTCCCACACCATAGCATATGTTCCAAATGCGGTAATAAAAGACATTTTGACCCAGGAAAATCCAGACGGAAGAAGAGGAAAATGGATTGTTGTCATTTTAGAATACAACATAGAGATTAAGCCTACGAAACTAATTAAAGGTCAAGGCCTTGCTAAATTAATGGTTGAATCTAATTTCCATGCTCTTGACATTAATTTTTTAGCTGCAGTAGATGAACAGGGCGAGATGGCAACTCCAAGCGTGAGAGAGGTATTTCTCAACTCTCCGTGGTACACAGACCTTATATTCGTTTTACAAAATTTACAAGCTCCCACTGGTTTGACTAAGACTAAAGCTAGATTTTTGAAGTTGAAAGCCTTAAAATTCTATATTCTAGAAGGCAATCTGTATTGGAAAGATCCTGGAGGTATTCTGTTGAATTATTTATTGAAAGATGAAGCTGACAAAGTGTTACAAGAATTTCATGCAAGAGAATGTGGAGGTCATCTGAACTGGAAGGTCACAGCCAAAAAAATACTCAGATTCGGATTCTATTGACCCACCCTATTCGTCGATGTACATCATAAGGTGACTACATGTCATCAATGTCAACTATTTGAAGGAAAAAGGAAACTCCTCCCTCTACCTCTGAAACCAATCTTAGTTGAGGCCCCTTTCCAACAATGGGGACTGGACTTCATTGGAGAAATACACCCTCCTTCTTCAGGCCAGCATAGGTGGATTCTCACTGTCACTGATTATTTTACCAAATGGATCGAAGCAGTACCAAGCAGGCAAGCCACTGACTCTGTTATTATCAAATTCCTTGAAAATAATATCTTGTCTCACTTTGGATGTCCTAGAAAGATTATAACTGATAATGCAGCTACTTTTCAGTCGAAGAAACTCATAGATTTCTGCAACCAGTATCACATTGGTTTGGGGCATTCCACAGCTTACTACCCTCAGGGGAATGGGCTGGCGGAATCTTCAAACAAAACCTTGGTAAATATCATCAAGAAAACGTTGCAGGAAAACAAGAAATTGTGGCATAACAAGTTGGTGTTCGCATTATGGGCTGACAAACTGACCACCAAAAGGTCAATCGGTATGTCACCATATCAGCTGGTCTATGGCACAAAGGCAGTTTTCCCCACTTCCTTAGGAATCCCTATCATGAAGTTGCTTCAAGAAGTACAAGCCAAGCCAAATGACTCACAGAGAAGGATCAACCAGATGATCCATTTACAACAGTCTAGAGAAGAAGTTTTCAACCAGACTCAAGTAATCCAAGAAAGCATCAAGAATATTTTTGACAAAAGAACCAAGGAAGATGATTTTGAGCTAGGATATTTGGTGTTGAGATGGGACGCCAGAAATGAAGACAAGGGAAAGAATGGAAAAATTGACAGTCTGTGGAGAGGATCATACATGATAAAGCATTCAAGGGGAACAATGCTTTCTTGCTGAGCAACGCTAATGGGATAGATCTGCCAGGAGGACCTGTAAATGGCAGAATTCTGAAACATTATGTGCCACCTCAATAGAGACTCAAGTTTTCACTCTCCATTGTACATACCATTTTTATTTTTATTTTTCGCCTGCATTTTTCTGAGTGAAGAACATTAGTCAGTTGGTTGAAGCCCGAAGAGAAGGCCCTAAGCTGCTGACCACTGTTCTTCCACATTTTTGAGAATAAAGCCAATCAATCAATGAAGGCTACTAGGCAGAAATTTTCAGAATGGCAGGAACCAGGATTCTTGGTACTTCACAGGGCAAGTACCATCCCCAGGTGGAGCCCCTGTTATCACCCTATAAGTTATAGGATCAACTGGTGACTGGGATATTACTTGTCTCTAAGGTTTTTTGTTGACAAATGATTTTTCATTCTGCAAATAATTTGAAAAGAAAAAGAAAAAATAAAAAAGAAAAGAAAAGAAAAAGAAAAAAGAAAGAAAAAAAGAGGGGGAATAAAAGAATTTCAATGAAAGCCCCATGCAATAATAGTGACTTGGTCCATACCTTTCAAGCATGGCCAAGTTCTTTTTAAAATGATGTTGATAGGGTAGTGAAAGCGTTTAGCTAAACAGTTTAATCTTATCTAAAGTGTCTAGGTTAGATTAGTGAATAAATCTGGCCAGACTGTCTAATCTTGGTCAGATAGCCCCATGGTAGAGTAAATTCTTAACCCAACAGTCTAATTTGGGTTAATTGTCATAGGAAGCTAGGGTAGAATATAGGCTAGTTGCCTTATCGCTTCATTTTAATAAAACCATCTTGATGTAAATGTTGCACCATGTTTCAGATGCTTAAAAAGATTGTTTGGTCAAGCCCTATGGTGGTGTCTACTTGAAAAACCTTGGAAAAACCCATAAAATGCATTTATCCTAAGTTTTTCTCCGACGCATGTGTTTTCTGCTCCCCACTTATGCTCCTTTCACATATCAATGGTCCTGATCGTGGTGCCCAGATCTACGGTGGACATATCTTTCCGAACCCCCTCGACTGTTATACCTTTAATGGAGGGGGGGGAGGGGGGTCCGGAATCGCGGATAAGACCCGCACGCATCTGGACAGCCCAGGATCGAGCACGCAGATCTACAGTCAACATTGGATTCCAGACCCCCCCATCTGTTCTGCCTTTAATGGAGGGGGGGGTCCGGAATGTGTGATAAAAGGCATGCAAAGATCTACAGCTAGGAAACAAGCGCTCAAATCAATGGCTCAAAAAAAATTTTGGACCCCCCCCGACTGATCTTCTTTTAACTGAGGGCGGGGGGTCCGAAATAGTATTTTTCCTCTAGTGGGCCCTCTTTATACGTGGAAACGATCTAATGGCCCTGAGTCCCATCATCTCCTGCTATCTGACCTACCATCGTCATCTCTGGACGTCACCATCCACCTTTCTTGAAATAGTCACATCCCATAATTGTTGTTAGTTCTTTCCCCCCATTCGTTCGTGGAAATCCCCCTCACTATGACCTTTACCTCCAATCGATAGCCGCCACTTCAACTATCTGTATTCCCTCAGTCACTGTCACCTGCCATCTCACATCCCAAATGATCCGTTGGCCATTTATTACTGGATAACCTATCTGTTATCCAGCTGACCTGTCTCCTGCGCCCAATGGACACCCGTTTACTCAAAACTACTCCTCATTCTCCCTTTTCTCACCATTTACCGCTCATCACACCAGAGAGTTTTTACACTGTTTACTCCTCCGTTACAGTCAGTTTCCCTCATCCACAGTTAGTCGCCCCCACTAACGTTGTTTGTCTTGCAGGTACTATTGCAGAAATGGCACCAAAGTCCAAACAAGCAGAAGGAGAAGAGAATCTGTTTCTCCGGCCTCCTGTCAACCTTGAAAGGATCCCACTGGTTGACAAAGACCGATTAATCACAGATACAAAGTGTAATTTTGATTTTGTAGATCTTCAGTCATGTCTCAAGGAGGTCTTCCTGGACTAGAGCGATGAAATCGGACTCTGGGAGTCCAATTTACCCCTTTACCTCTTTCCTCAAATTCACCATTTTCCTGAGTTCGCACTTAAGTGCCAAGCCCACTACATTCCGGAGCAAAGACTCGTCGTCTCCTTGTCTGGAGAGATTATTTTCCTCATCATGCCCGAATCCATAGACCAGATGATGCAAATCCCCCAAGCCGACTCTACGTTACCCTTCAACCTGGAAATTCTTACAGAATTATACCAGAAAATGACCTTCCCCCAAAGAGCTTAAATATTCGAGCTTTTCTTTCCCCCATCTGCTCAATTCCCTTCCACAAATCCTCCTTACCCTTCCTCCATGTTCTCGACTAAAGGAAACCAAATCATCTCATCCCTTTGTGCTTTGTTAGGATACTATTCTGATCAGTGGGTAGATGAACCTATTATGGGCTTTCTATCCATCTTCTATACCGATGAAAATCCCACCACCCAGTTTGATTTCATCACTTTTCTGGCGGACAATATTCACGAACAGTTCATGAATTTCACCACGGAAGGCATGTTCATATACTCATCCATATTGGCATACTTGTTCATCTTCTTCCAGGCAGACAAATTTGGCTTTTCCATGCAGAAGATGGATGGAGATGGTATACCTCAGGCAGTGATAGCATGGACCTCCTTGTTCAAGCACAACTCCACTGATTTTAGTTTCAAGGAGTTCATTGATCAATTATAACACCCTGTGGTAAGTATGCTAACCGACAGGCCCGAGCCTCAGATAAATGATAAATTTCATAGGATCCTGCACCTCTCGGACCAAACAAAGACAGGTGATTGGTATTTGTACCAGGATTACATCGAGATCAGAGTATACGGGTGCGAGTTGGCACTGTATAAGCTGCCCAAGTATCTGCCTGTCAGAATTTTTTCTTTGGAATATATAAGGTAGATAATAAATTCAGATGATATCCACTTTGTGTCATTGAAGAAAAAGAAGCAACTTAGAATCAAGGGGCAGATAGGCTCCTTTATCTGCAACAATCGTGGAGCTGGGGAAGAAGTAGACAGGATGATGAGAGAAATGAAGTTCTCCATGAGTTTCCCATGGCATTATGATCCATGTGGGATCATCTCAGAGATGAGGGTGAAGAACAAAAACATCCCATATTTTCATGAGTCCATGCCTGAAGTTGAGAAGTTCACAAATCAGACAGCCTGGGCACCTAACACATTGATCGAAGTAGAACAGCAGGATCCCTGGCCACTGTAACTCAAACAGCCATGCCACAGGTCCTGAAAGAGAAAAGGCCTCGGCAAGATTTATCTCCACCTGTCACGGAGGTATCGTCCAAAGAATTCCAGCTGCATACTAGGAGGCCTAAGACTATGCCAGTTCCTAGCCCAACCGGAGAAACAGAAGACCCGTCTACAACAATGACCAAGGTTGATAGGCCACCCTTTGGTTCGAGCCTCCATAAGGTCATAACCTCAGCAGTGTCGAAGAAATCTATAGATTCTCCATTGACCACCCAGCCAGGCAAGGTGGGACTGAAGCTGAGTATCTTCGAAAAGTACGAGCTGATCAAGAAAAGGAACCAGACCCTGACCAGCAGCACTTGCGCCCAGTTCTGGAAGCAAACGTCAACTGCGCAACATAGGATACTATCGACATTCGACACCGAGAAGGGCAGAATGCATATGGCATTCCTCCAGGAACAGGTACCAGATCCAAAGGTGATCACTGGGCCACCTTCGAATTCCAGACAAAGGACGTGCATCTGACCGATCAGATGGATCTGCACAAGAAGACCAGGGAAATGGTCTTCTACACGCTGGCGCATGCTTCCACTTCTGTTTCCAAACTACAAGTGTCCCTGAACAATGTTCAAACACAACTCAAGTTGGAGAAGATATCGTCCTTTACCAAGGACAATAAGATCAAGACTTTGGAGGAGCTGGTTCTCAAGATCGGTTACGATCCTTCAAACATGAAAGCATCTGAGGAAATGATAAATAAGAAGAATGATGACATAGCATCTTTGAGGAAACAACTGAATCTCCCGCCCATAGAGGATTTGCAAGCGAAGGAGATAGCAGAGAAAGAAGGAGAGAAAGATGAAATGCTTAGGGTGTTGATGGAGCAGAATGCACAGCTTAAAGAAATGGAAGCTGAGATGGAGAAGCTATTAAAAGAGAAAGAGCAACTGAAGCCAATGGAATTCATCCCATTGAGTGCTATTCCAATTTCAGGAGTGAGCACAGCATCAGTGACAAAAGTCCCCTCTGCGACTCCATTGACATCCCAGGAGAAGACAGTCGACTTGGCTAAGTCTATGGAAAATATGAACCTGCAGGAAACAAAGATCAGCAAGCTCAAAAAGGAGATTGAGAACCTTCAGGAACTCAAATATTCCTTTCAGACTAGCCTCTCCAAGGAAAAGAAGGTGACAGAGCAGCTCAAACAGAAGCTACAGCAGCTCCAGAAGCAAACAGTGGCAAGAAAGACTTTGGTCGAGGTTAAAGAAAGTGTATGGACAAACATCACCAAGTCCATGAATGAGATATGGCCCATGATACAAATAATGTTTGAGTAGAATGAATTGGTGCAGAGAAACAAGCAGGTCATTGAGAAGATCATATCAGAATTGGTGAGATCGGAAGAGCGGTTCAGCAGGAATGCCGAGACCGATCTC